>JANHFK010003545.1:0-12277 GCA_036250565.1 Sibynophis collaris | reverse complement strand
AAGCCTTTTTGGAGGCTTCTTTGCCAGCTGCTTTCCAGCAGTGGCGGCTGGCTGGAGGCCACCAAAAGCTCCAGTCAGCTTGCCTTCCGGACTCTGGACCTGCCGCCGCAGAAGGTAAGCAGCCTGAACAAAGAGGCAGTGGTGGGGGAGGAAGGCATGCAAGCGGGCCTGGCCATAGGGACCGCCAGGAAGGCCGGCATGGAAGGCAGGCAAGCATGTTGGGGCCACCCGGTCGTGGGGAAGGGAGCTAGCAGCCTACTACCTTCCCTGTGGCCCTGCCATGCTTATCTGACTTCCATGCGGCATTCCCAGCGATCCCCCATTCCCTTGCCTTCTGAGGTCAGGTCACATATCCAGCCCATGATGGGAGATGTGCCACTTCCAGCCTGGCCCATAGGTGGGCAGGCAGCCCTTTGGTGAGACACAGCTGCTGCACTGGGGCTGAGAGGGGCAGCGGCAGCAGTGGTGTTGCGGGAGGGCGGGTGGATGTCCCAGGGCTGCTGCACAAGTGCATCGCATATGAAAGAGGCAGACACTGCACCTCTGAGGAAAAGAGGCACTGGCGATAAATGTGTTTTTGTGTATGCATGGCTGTCAAAAGTCTAAAAACAGGTCAAGTAGCTCTGGGAGGTCACTTGTAAATTTGAACACTTGCTAAGCAACCAGCCATTAAGCGAGAACCATTTCTATTTGGTTTGCCTTAAGGGTCCAGAGCTGTATGGAATCTGGTTTCCTATGACCTTTTGGGGGATTGCAAAAGGTTCGGATGCAGGAATCCTCGTAGGGGAAACTAGGATCGTGACCACATAGCCATGCCCACCCAGTCACATGCCCACCCAGCCATGCCCCTCAGTCACATGACCACCAAGCCACATCCACCAAATAAGCCACGCCCCCAGAACCAGTAGTAAGAATCCGCATACAGACAGTAGGTTGAACAATTAGTTTCGTGGTGCGACTGGAACAATCTGGGACTGAACACACTCAAAACCGTAGAAATGGTGGTAGACTTTAGGAGAACTCCTCCCATAATACCACCTCTTACAATACTAGACAACATAGTATCAACAGTAGTGACCTTCAAATTTCTAGGTTCTATCATATCTCAAGATCTAAAATGGACACCTAACATCAAAAACCTAATCTAATACTGAATTAAACTATCCAAGTGTGGTTTGTTCCATTACTCATGGCTAAAATAATAATTTATCAGTCATAATATAACGTATTGCATGATTCCAAGATTCCAATTAGCCTTTTCTTTCTGAATTTTTTTCGCAGCAAAACTAGCATCAAAAATTAGGGTGATTTCTTCCTCTGGATATCCTTCTAAGGCAACTTACTTCACTGTTTTCTTGTTGAGTTTCACATTCTGCACTGTTCTTTAATGATAACTAAGTCAAGAAAGAATGAATCTCAAAGTGCCATACTTCAAAGAAACTCTTAATTAGAATCAAAGGAGATACTAAGTGGAAAAAACCTAGATTATTGATCAGATCCCTAATGGAATATCTATGAGATCATTGCACCCTTCCTGTGTTTTCTTACAGCTTCTTCACACCTGCTGGGTGTATTATTTAAATACACCAAAGAAATAGCCAAAAATTAATTTCTTAAGTGAGTTTTCAGCCTGACATTTCAGTCTGACCCACAAATAAAGGTCAATGTTAACAAATATAGCATAGAATTATTAAATAAAGATATTCTATATCATATTAAAGGCTTGTAAATTAATTAGAGCTAAACTTTAAATTTCAAAGCACAACATGTTATATAGCTGTTCCTCTGAACTGCAGGAATCTGGTATTTTACAGTTTCTTGACCAAGTAGTTTACAAACTAATTGTACAAAGAGAGAACTGTGGAATAGGAGGAGGAAAATGTAGAGTGTTGAGAATTGGATTATGGTGGATTATTTTTTCCTCACAATGAACATTGATAGGAAGAGGGGTTAATAAATTATTGATCTATGTTTCGGATCATGGCTCACATAAACTCCAGTGTTGGAGGAGTATAGCAGTTTTGATCAAAAACAAGATTATCAGATTGCCCTTTCTTGACTGGCTGCATGGAAAAGATCATGTTTGAAGGACAATTTGAATTAGTGAGGAAGTCAGGTGAAAAGTTATTCCTAAATAATTGGAAACACATTAAATACTATATATATATATATATATATATCACTGTAAATACATCCCTGGAGGCTTTTAAGAAGAGACTTAAAAGTCTCTTGTCTGGAATTGATTTGGTATAGGGTCTCCTGCTTGAGTAGGAGTAGAAGTCTTCCAAGGTCCCTTCCAACTTTGTTATTATGTTAATTTTGGTACAATACTGATTGACTCATATGGGTTTACCACTTCTGTCTTGCTCCTTAATATATAAATGTATTGAAAAATATTTCCTTCTATATATATATTAAATCAGAAATCAAGATTTGTAAACAAAAATTAAAGATTCACAAGTCAAAAGTAAACTGACCCCATTATTGCTTGGTGTGCAAGACTGATGTTCTTCCTTTAAAATATTGTGGACATATGAACATGACATACTTGTAGAAGCCTTGTGATGATGCAAGCTTTTGATGACAAACCAATGGAATGAGGAAGTATATCTATGCAGGTATTTTGAAAAAATTGCAGCTGCTTCTCCCCAGTTCTATTTTTCTCCTTTGAGCTGACTATATTCACAGACTTTTGGCATTTAAGCCTGCTCCAAACAAAACTCTGAACACAAAGTTAAATGTAGCGAATGGAATGTAACTTGATTTAGAACTATACAATCTTACCAAGCAACTAGATTTGAAGAAAAAAAAGGAATGGTGTATGTTTCTACTTTTACCAATCCCATTCCATATTCCCCAAATCTCTCAATTTCCAGAAATCTCCAAAATTATTGGCATTCCCCATTGCTTCCTCTGTTTCAGAATGGATTCACACACATTCATGTGGTTTGGCATATTCATCAAACCACAATCAACAAAACTGGATTAGCAAACACTGTAAACCAGGCCAGTTATATAGCTGATTCTAAAGTTGGTTTCTTAGGGAAACTTAAAATAGATCACAGCTGTTCATCTGAACATTGCTGTTGTCACCACCAGATACACATTTCAATAAAAGCACCGAATGCATATCCAAATCTATTAAAAAAAGTAAAACATCATTAGAATCTACAATCCTGGGATGGTTGATTTTTTCACTATACAGTACAATGTACAATACAACAAGCTGCACAGTGTTGCTCCAAACAGCTAAATGTAATAAATTAGAGTAAAAAAAAAAAGTTTGTTTTGATTCCTAGCAAGGTAGATAATTTCTTTCTGTGGTTCATAAAACAAAAACTGAAGAACATCTAGACCGCAAAGCTTCACAGTCCAAATACCCCAAAATTTTGAGTGGGAACCATTTATCTTGAGATGTTAAGTTAAAACAGTATTTCAGACTTCCACTCTGGGAGAAAGAACATAAATTCTCTCCTCTATCTCAGGCAGAACAAATTTGGGTACCAGACTCACCTTTGCTCTTCGGAACAGTCTCTTTCCTTTCAGCATTCTTCTTGTAATAATTTTATAAGCCGTTTTCAACAGTTAAAATTGCATGGAAAATGCTTCTTTTAGCTTTGCCCCTTTTTCTCACTCTCATAAGAGTATACACACACACACACACACACACAAACTCAGCCAAAATTCTCTTCTTGTTTCTCTTCAAACACTTTATTTCATCACACTGAAAGAAAACCCAAAGGCAGTAACTCTACAGGTAACACTGGTTTGCCTAACACACCCCTAACAACAAAAGAAAACAGGAATTGGGTGTAAGTTCTATTAAAAAAAAACCCCGTAACTGCTGGAAGGTGGGAGGAGGAATCCAAAACATAACAACTCATAGCCTCAAACTTTTGGAAAGCCTCATGTACACATTATAGGAGCCAAGGAAGAAAGTCTGAATTAGCTTTCTAGTATTGGGAAACAAATGTATTAACCCTATTAACTTGCAACAGGTATTTGAAACAAAGACTAAAACTGTGATTATTCTTCAGCTTGATGCCTTGCAAATGTAAACACACTACATCTTTTATGTGGATAATGAGAACTGAAGGTTTAGATCAATGTTTCTCAAACTGGTCTGAAAAGCGGATCAATAATTTTTAATCATTTCTAATCAAACAGGGGTTTTTTTTTCCAGTCCTGCAAAAACAGTTTAAGAAGGGGTAATAGGACAAAAAGACAGACACAAACTAACAGGATTTGAGTTCTGGTCAATCACTAGATGGAGTAGCAATTTTGGGGTTTTTTGCAGCCCTGATATGCTAGCCCAGCAACAGAAAATGACGGTGGATCTGAAACATTACTTTCAAGATTATTAAAATATTTTATTTTTGAATCATAGAAAGGCTTTTGCTGACAACTATATCTGTTTATTTTCCTTTTTTTCTTTACCAAAGCCATGATTACTTTTAGTACCCTGTTTCCCCGATAATAAGACATCCCCTGATAATAAGCCCAATCGGCCTTTTGAGCGCATGGCAATAAGGCCAAACACTTATTTCAGGGTTCAAAAAAATATAAGACAGGGTCTTATTTTTGGGGAAACACGATGGTTTGTTTTGTTTAAAGCAAAAAAGGTTGAACCCAGAGAAGTGAAGTAGACATATATCATATATGTAGCTATTTTTTGTTTCTCTGTAGGAGGTTAGGATGGAAACAGAAGTTCAATTAAAATGGAATGTTGAATTAACTTTAACAATGACAATACTGTTGGGTTTAAAAACTGGGCAGGTTAGACTTCACTTGAAGTTATAAACAGCTGTTTTCAATTCTTCTGCTAGGTGTGGCCAGATATTTGCTTCCTGATCTGCCTACTTCATTTTTCAAAGTATCAATTAATAAGAATTATTGTTGACTCCATTTTTACCGAGACCAGAAATCCTGAGAAGAAAAGGTTTACTATAATTCTCTCTCAGTTTGATCCTGGAGAAATTGTTCTTCTACCAGCCCTAGAGGGAAGCTTCCATTAGCATTAATAGAACTTCCTCCAGGGATCAATAAATGAAGAGGGGAGCATTTTCATCAGGGCTGCCAACTGATAATGTGGTTAGGACATATATCCTCTCTTCTATTAAATGGGGGGGGGGAAAGGTTCAGCTCTATGACTGTGTGTAGAAAATAAACGCAGTGACATATGCAGCAGGTAACCTCAAAATTTCAATTTCAAAATATATAGCATAAGTTCCACTCATAAAAACATTCAGGCACTCCATTCCTATTTACAAACCGCAGAAAATGTCTCCTGACAATAATAGAGAACTAAATGCCTCCTGGAAGAAATACAGCTTGCATCCACTTTCTACAGCAAAGCAATACTTGAATAGGGGCAGGATTGCAGGCAAAAAGTTCATTGAGGTGCAAAAAAAAATCGTAATTTGTAGCTTCCCTGGTTACTTTTCCATTCTTTAAGGGGCAATTTCCAGACAGCATTTATACTGAAAAATATAAATACCCCATAATCTTGTGCTTGATGTTTCTGAAAGCAAAGAGATTCTCTCCGTGTAAGCCAAAGAATGTGGGCCCAAGAGGTACTTCTCAGCTTGTTCTCTGCACCCTTTTACAAAAGTGAATGACTGCATTCACTACACAAAAATGGAATTGTGTTTTCGGGCTGTGGGCGTCAACTCCATACTATTTTCTGGCACCATAAATAACTGACCACACAGGAGTTAGCTGAGCAAAACCGTGCAAGATTTAGATTTGGAGGATGTGTTTTCACTTTTGCTACTTCATGAAGGAGTTAATACATCATCATAATTCTTTGGTTGGCACCATCATTCTGCGGTTGCTAACTGCATGAATTAATTTCCCATCTGATGTCATTAGCCTCTGGACCTCTTTCAAAATAACTCTTAAGAGTATGTTCACTGATTAGATTTTGAAAAAGAGTGCATGAAAGTCTACAAGTACAAATGTAACAAGGGAATTGGGGATTCATGTGATACTTCTGGAACAGAAACAGCTTATTAATAGGATCGATAAAAATCTATGTCCTGCAGTTGGATCTCTTTGGGAAAGGCACAAAAGTACCACATCACATAGCCTTGGGCATTTCTCCAAAAAGTAAAATGATCTCAAAATTCAATTTGTATTCCACTTGGTACTATGCCAATTGGCTCACTGGTTTTGTTCCATCTGCTACAAAGGAGTGCATGCGTATATGTATGTAATGTATATATACATGTCTTCTACCATGCAAAATAACAATTTTTGAAAACATTTATGCAGATATATTTAGTATTTCAAAATCCTTGCAAACTCTTGCTTTCTCTGATAACAATTGGTTGCACCTTACCGCAAGAATTCAGAAGATATCTGTATAAAACTGAAGACTTTTTACAGAATCATCATGTCTGCAAATTCTCAGTTTACCTCAGGGCTAAAAATACTGCTTCATTAATAAGTGAACACTTGCGAAAGAGGCCTCAGATGGCAATATCCTGATCTGATCTAAAGATGAAACATGAGCCAGGAGTTCCATTTCCCTAGTGGCCCTCACATATTTTTTTCTTTGAAGTCAATCTCAGACTGGAAAGTTCATCTTCAAACCTGCTTTCTTACTTACTGTTATTTGAATGTGATATCTTTGATTTCTTTCATTTAATATGTTACAGAGGACCCAAATATGTCTCATAAAATTGCTTAACCCTGTACCCACAAGTGGAAAGAGTGGTGGGGACAAGGTGAACAAGTGAAAAATGTGTATTATTATATACTTTCAAAGCCCATATTTTACATATGTGTCAGATGTTGGGATGCATGTATATCTACACACAGGAATGCATACACATCCTGTTCTGTCTGCCTAGGAAGATTCTCAGTGATCCAGGTCATGGTTATTCTAAGGTGCTTTTCCACAAGGCAACTGGATTTTCTTGGTATTTTTTCCTTGAAAACATTTCACTTGTCATCCAAGGCACTTCTTCAGTTCTGAAGCTTCTTCATGTCTTCAGAGCCATATGTGTAACGTTGTCTACATCTGTATTCATATAGCATTCTAAACTACAAGCAACTGTTTACAAACCACAACATCTGAGTTTACATATAATTCTAAACCATATTGTGGTTTATTTGATTCTGAAACAATGTCTAAACCCAGGGCAGCTCTAAGTTATGGAATGAAGTCAACATAGTTTGTACCTATGCTTGCATTTAAAAAAACACTATTTTTTTTCATTGGGATTATCACACTATCAGATCATTTTCTCTATCAGATCATTTTCAGAGTCAATCAAAAACCTTCATGGAGCTGTCTTGATGCGGTAGAAGCCTCAAGCACATCTCGTGCTTGAATGATTCATGATTTTTTTATCTCCAAGCTTCCTCCAATTTCTTTCTGCCAAAGACCTAAATTAAACTAGAGCTGTTTTATCTCACAAAATGACAGTATTATCTAATCACAGGACGTACTACAACCTTCTCTGCACGTTTAATAGAGGTTATTTTTTGTGAGCTGCTGGTTCCTTTCTCACTTGCAATCTGAACCGCTGCAGAGTTTTTATTTCAGAACCTTATACAATTCCCCACAATTTAGGGACCAGAACTGACAAAAACTCTCATAATCTATCTACTAAACACTGTGTCAATTACTAATGATAGCACTAGCTTTGGAAATTGGCCACTTTCCAAGAGTCTTCCTGAACTGCCAGGTGCTTTTGGTTCCCTAGAATCCGAAGAATTGGGTATCTGGGGGCCAGCTCTTCTACAGAAGGAGGGGCTTGTATCACCCAGACAATGGGTTATCCAAGCTGACATTGGACCATCTAAATCTAAAACATTAAAACAAACCTTCTGAATATAACAGAAATATAATAACCTGAATTTTGAATTTCATTTTGTATTTCAAAAAACAAACAAAACAAGGTCTGTATACTACACATGAGGCTTTGGTTGCTGGACATCTCATATCTGGTGGCATAAGACTTGTACTGCAGCAAGGCACTGTGGTCAACAGATATCACCTGTTCTATCATGCTTGTCCTGCTAGCCCTCTGAAGACTTCGGCAATTCTTGGTTTTGCAGTAAAGCAGTAAAGATGCAATATGGCTTTCCATCATCAGTGCCTGGTCAACCAATCTTATCCTGAGAAAAGACTCTTCAGAATTTAGGTATTATTCCATGGTCACAACAGGACAGAATCATAGTAGCAATAATCAGCTGCAGAAATGCATTTGTTTGGCGGTGGCAACAAGCAATTGTCTTGTCCATGAATGGGAAATATGATCCATCATCTTGCTTGATATACTGCCTTAGGTGAGGATTTCAATCTCTCTCATGGGAAACCAGGACTGTCTCTTTGCTCAGTGCACAGAAATCTGACTTGAAGATATTTCAGTTCCCTTTCTCTTGCATAGTGCAAGACTATGGTAGCTCCATGGGTTTATGTATGTTTGATTTTGAGCAGTATTTATTTATTGGACTTTTATACCGCCCTTCTCCTTTGGGGGGACTCAGTACTTGCAGGATTATAGTTCATGAGGCAACTAGGTCACGGGTGTCAAACTCGTACCGTCACATTGCCATCATGTGATGTATCATGACATTTTTCCCCTTCGCAGAGCTGGGTGGCTGTGGCCTGCATGTTATGCATCCAGCCCATGGACCACCTGTTTGACACCCCTGACCTAGATCAACTGTAGATCTTTTCCTTCCTTACTGCAAAACTGTCCAAAATACTTTTCCAGTTACTATTCTGCATTCAAAAGAATCTCTCCCTAAAATCAACCGAGGCTTGAATTGGCGATATCCATGAAAAATATGATTTCATACTTAAATAATGCTGTAACACAGAGGCAGGCGATCTGGTCATTTCCAGATTTTTGGGACTACAACCCCATGATCTCTTGGCACAGGGAACACTGTTTGCAACTGTACTGAGGGGAATGAATGCCCAAATATCTAGAAGGTACTGTGTTGCTTATTCCCTGCAATGGAGCATTCAAATTATCTCACGCTCATTAATATACCTAATTAATAAAACTTGGCTCCATGCTGTTGTTGAAATCAACTGTAGAAGTTGAAATTGAAGGGAGGCTTGAACTAGGGAATCCTGTTCATCTGCTTAACTGCTTCATCACTGACCACCCTGCCAAGATGGGTATTCTTAGAAGAAGGTACATGAACAGAACAAAGAATTGTTTGGTGAGTTGGAAGAACTTGAGAGATATCTTTCACACAGTAAGAAATAATTGCCTTTCCCAATGAGGGCTGGTTCTCACATGGCAGGCAATTTCCTCCTAAAGACCATATCACTGGTTGTTTTATAAAGCTCCTCCCAAAACAAAAACTGGAAGCCAAGCATATATTACAAGGGGGATGCTGGACTATAGTTGAAATTAGGAATGAGAAACATTTATCCTATATAACAAGGGTGGTAATAATATGTCCCAATATGAATGGGACACTAACCTACAGTACCATCACAGAATGTAGATGTTGAGGATGGGGGGACAGCATAGAAAATCAACCATCAAATAGTTGACAAGCTATTCTTCAACTCAGACATCTATTTGCCCATTCTTTCTCATTTTTTAAAATTCCTCACTTTCAGCTAATCAATGTACCAGTAGAATGTGTTTTACTTGAGGGCTAGGGAGGGTAGTGCTCCTCTTCCCACATCTGCAATAAAGTAGGGATAAAATAGCAACTAAGAAAAGCTAGTACCATCCTCCTGGTGAAAAGAAGTGGAGATGATCAGCAGAGATCAGCAACACAGCATATACCTAAATCTATCATCATGATCCCGTTTCTGATGGTCAATGTAGAGCAGCGGTGTCAAACTCGTATCCACAGGCTGGATGCGTCACACATTGCCCAAGCCCATACCCAGTTTAGCAAAGGGGGAAAAGTTGCGATACGTCACGTGTCATCGCGAGTTTGACATCCCTGATGTAGACTATGCCATGCTAATTCCATACTTCAGATTCTTCTTTATCCACAATTGGTACAGTACAGAAGTAGTAGCATATCTGGCAACCATTTTTTAGCTCTGTATTAAAATATTACTAAGTTTCTTTGCCTGCATTTTGTTTTCATATACTGTAATAAAATATTTTATGCTACTTTAAACTGAATTGACTTTTTGAAATTGCCATCTATGTGGCTTTGAGATCATACCCATTTTTAGATGAGGGTAAGAGGTGTTTACAATGCCATCTCATGTTTCTATAGTTCTAGGCTTGGAGTATATTATGCATTCAAATACGATCAGTTTCAAAGGTTAAAATATAATGAAAGCATGCCTCACAAATATGATCTTGCCCACAGTGAGTCCTGGGAGAATACATTTCTGCAAAAATTAGTTTTACAAAACTAAAAAGCTGGTCTTCTTTCATCAGAAAGATACTCTTTTCAGTAAGCTTGTGTTCCACCATGTAGTTTTGCTAGGGGAATGCTATTTTAGGAATATGTAGATTATGGACTGTGATTTTAAACTATACTTCAATTAGAGGGTGGAGTTTAAAAAGAAGAAAGAGCAAGAGAAGAAGAAGGCATTGCATAACAAGGTTCAGCAAACACTGAGGTTGTGGTGGTGTCTCAAACTGACTTGTTTAGAAAGATCAGCATTTCAGCTAGCAATTACAGATTTTATGGCTATATATCTCTTTCTTTAGTAGAAGCTTAAGTGCTCTGTAGCGCAGTATTAATAATCAAGGCTATTTTAGGATTAACAGGCAATGTTTCATATTCATTTTCCAAAAGGCCTACAGCATTTTAATGTTCTGTTTTTCCTAGTATTATGGGAAGCTGAGTGCAAGACAGCTTTTTTTGCATCTTTTTGGATATTTCATAGAAATAAAAAGGTCATTCACTGTTAACTGATACATAAAAACTGAATATGCAAAATACACCTCTCCATATCCATATTTTGATATGTTACAATGTCAGCAGAGCATAGTATGTAGCATGGCCAGGTTTAAATTTTCTGTCTATTTGAAATTCTTGGGACTGCAGGTTAGATAGGAGGTGTTGTGGCCCATTGGCGGCCAGTGGAGCTGGCAGCAGAGTCAGACAGTGAGGAGGTTGGGGAGGAACTTGGGGCAGTCCTGGGGGCTGGAGAAAGCTCAGATGAGGGCTCTGCATCTGAGGCAGAGAGGGGGCCAAGGCCATCTGATAGTTATGTGCAGCCTCCACAGTCTGACATCAGCGAAGCAGAAGAGCAGCGGGAGCCTGTTCCCAGTGTGCAAATTCGCAGAGCTGCCAGACGACAAGAGTAATTAAGTTGACTTGGGAGTAAGGCTTGGAGATGATTGGCCTCTCCCATAAGACATAAAAGAAGAGCGAACGGGATGTGAGCTTTTGCAGGAAGCAATCAGTTCATCTGGCCGATTCAAGATTTGAAATTTCTGTTTGTGGCTCTGTAGCAAGTTTGGCCTTGCCCTGCATTTGGACATTAGCCTCTGGCAGTGTTCCACGTGAGATAGGTGGGTGTTGATAACCTTCCTCTGAAAGACTGTTTATCAAGCCTTGCAGTCTGTAAATGAAAATAATTTACAGTCGTAAAAATAAAAGAGGTTTTGTGGGACTAAGATTGGGCTTTATACTTTCTAAGGAAGTCTAGGTCAGAACAGGAGGCCCTTGAATTTATGGCTATGCAACCCTTGCCTCATAGCTATTACAATGTTTAATCATGCTACTCCAGCATAAATCCATGGTCTGCTATTATCAAAAAGTGCTATAGAAAATAAAATATTTAACATGGCCAGGTACTAATACTATTTATTTTTCCATTCCAAGGGTATAAATAAAGATAATGAATGTCCAAGATACAGCAATAAAATTATCATGGAATGTACCAAAGTTATTGGCCTCATTCACACATTGCCCTAAGCCAGTGATGACTAATTTTTTTGCCTTCACGTGCCAAAAAAGGGGGGTCGCACGTGCGTGCCCATACCCATAATTCAATGTACCCTGCCCCCGCACATGCGCACATGACCCCCCAATCCCCCCACTTTTGGCATGCGATGGCAAGGTGGACTCAGTAGGCCCATTTTTCACCCTCCACAGGCTCAGAAAACAGCCTTCACAACACCGCCAGAGGCCCTCCAGAAGCCAGAAACCGCCCGTTTTCTGACTTCCAGTGGGACTGGAAGTTCCAGTTTTTTGCCCTCCACAGGCTCCAGAGCCTTTCTAGGAGTCTGTGGAGGGCAAAAACGGCCTTCCCAACCCTCCGGAGGCAGGAAACACTCATTTTCTGACTTGGGGTAGGCCGGTTTTTCCCCCCCACAGG
>JANHFK010003543.1:92429-104232 GCA_036250565.1 Sibynophis collaris | reverse complement strand
AATTAAGTTAAGGTATCCTTTTCCTGAAATGACAGCTGTGGCATCCATATTGTAAGTCACACTTAATGTATGCTCAGAAAAAAACTATGAAAAAGTATACATACCCAACATGGCTACAATCCCGATACGGCAGCACTGAAAATATGCTGCAGAAGGATCTTCTGCCACTAATAAGGACTATTCTAGAAGGCAAACAAGATAAAGGATATGATCTAGAGTAGAATATCCAGCAATTCAGAATGGTCTCATAAATCTACTTCTCATTCTTCTTTCTCTTTCATGTTACCCTTGCTATTCCTGTCTTTGCTCTATGTACTCTACATGCCATTCCTTCCTCCAGTTTTCCTCACAGTGGATCTAACCTACATCACAAGGATGTAGGTTAGCTGTAGGGATAGCTCAAATCACCAAGTGGGCTTCTATGGTTGGGGATGATCATGAACCTGGCCCTCACAGGATCTGATACAACACTTTAACTCCTCCATGATCACAATGCCTGTCTATTATTTTGCTGTTGACAAAGTATTTTCAAATGTCAAAATCCAACTTTCCCTGCTCATTTAATAACATCAGATGCAAGTCCAGGCATTATGAATTTGTAAAACACAGAGTCAGCTCATTATCCCCTTTTGGAAGGGGCAGCCAGTCCTTTGAAAAAGTGTAGCTTTATCGTATCATTAATTCTCTGTATTTCAAACAAGCACAACTGCTGAACAGAATACTGTAAACATTATTAATATGAGCGTATAAAAATGCTATGTCTAAGAAACAATGAAAGTACACGGGGCAGGAGGTAAGAAAGAGAAGAAAGTAACGACCTGGCCCTGGGTCAGGTCTCCATAAAACTTACAGTAAAAACCCCAATGCAGCTGTCATATTTTTGTCTCTTCCATTATGTTTAAATACCTGACAAGGTAATCCCCAGGAAGCTACTAATGAGACAGCTGATTGTCTTTTTTTTTAAAACAGAATGCTGTGCCAGAGATGTTTGAGAAATAAATTATTCTTTCTGCCCATGTTCATAAAGATAACAATAGGTAAATCCTGCTGAGCAGATGACAGTACAGATACTTAACAGCTAACCAAATCTAACATCAAGCAGATGGCTTCCCTATTTTGTGTTTTCATTCAAAAAATGAAAGCACTACAATTTAAAAGAGGCATTAAACTTACAACAATATCTGAAATTCAAAGCCACTTCGAACTATGCAATGAAGTATCGAAGTATGCAATGAAACTGTGCAAAGTTTCTAATTGAGAACACAGGTGGCACTGTAGTAAATTACTACACAGAATGTCTGCTACGTTAGATGCTAATCTTTTAGGAATGTTCATTTAATCCATAGGAATTGAACTTCATGAAGCATTAAAACTGAACTCTCATTCACCCTTTAGTTAACTTGGTATTACTCTGCACTGCTGATCATGAACTACATATTTTAATTGCAAGAAGAGTGGAAAAAATATAAAGCAAAATGTAAGGACAGCAATCAAGAGACTGGTCATAATCATTTTTAATTCATGACTATGATCATCACATCTGGACTGCAAAAACCTGTTCAGCAATTAGATGAAAGTAAAGAGTAAGAATCTCTCTGCTACCTACTGTTTCAGGTTTTTAGAATGGTATTATGCTTACTCATAACTGAAGTTGGCAAAAGAAACCCAAGGCATTACACTAACCTTACTTATTAGAAGCAGTTGACCATAGGAAAGGATTTTAAAGAATCTTCATCTAAAGTTCTTTAAAGGGACACGTACAATAGAAACACCACTGTGAATGTGGTAGAGATCAAAAAGACCAAGTAGTAGGGAAGGAGAAATAGTTCACTATAAGAAACCCTGACAATCAAAACTAACCATGCTGGACTAGATAGGAAAACAATCTTTCTTTGTAGAAACCAGCCTGGCTTGTTATTATATAACAAATGCTATAGTTTCATGGTGAAATAATGCTTCTAAAGATCTTCAGTTATTAGTCATGTTCAGAAGTCTATCCTGCTGCATAAGACCTTTTAAACTGGCAATACAAACAGATAAAACAAGGAGGCAGATTTCATAAACACAATTCCTTACTTCTAAGAATTTGGAAGTCACTGCTGATTGTTAGTGGCTGGAAAAGAAAGCCATTCAATTATTCAGATATTTTAGCACTGAAATAAAGATCTTTTCTCTCTTGCATACCCAGCATCCATTTGTACACCATCAAATAAGTTAGGTGGTCATTTATCCTACCAATTTCACAACAGCTCAAGCACAAAATAAGAGACACACATTCTTTACACAATTATTCCAGGCACAGTGTGCTCAGGCTTCATTTCCTTTCTATATTTAAAAGATCCTAGTCTTCAACTCCAATAAGCTGGTATTGCTCAGTCACTGAAATCTAACAGTAAGTCAAGACAACTGCTGACTATTCCCTACTGCATTGAAGAGTCCCATTGCCTATTATATTTCCTGGTTCAACTGTAACAATATAGGATTCTATTACTTCTGTTTCTTATTATGTTGTAGAGCACACAATCTTATCAAAGTGTTATTGAGAATGATGATGCCTGTCATCTTTCACTTCTGTAAATATCTCTTATTAGCTAGATGCCTAGGGCTACCGAAATAGTAAGCTTGATTTCATGCAAAGATTTAATCTTCATATTACTATGAATCAAGCTTCTTCACGTACAGAAGAGATTAGCACAGCTACAACCTTCAGTAAATAAATTATATTGATAAAGATTAACTAGCATTTATAGTTGGTGAAACTGCATTAAGAGACCTCAGTATCTGTTGCAGATATTTGCCACAAATAAAACTTTCCAGCTCATTTGTTCTATGGATGGAATACAGAAGATTTTAAACCATTACCTCTCAGGTTAGTATTCTGCAGTTGTATTGGGTTAGAGTTCCTCAAATTCCCAACCAACACAGGAGTGGCCATGATGGTTGGAAATGTTATATTTTGTGCTTCAATACATCTGGATAGACAGGCAGATAAAATGTATATTATTTATAATTTAGATTTCTATAAGTCGACTCACTCAGCATGGATTCTGGGCAATATACTATTAAAACCAATGCAATAACCAAAACACAAGTGAGCTAACTTTAAATAAGAGTTACAAATAACAAGCCAAATAATGTACTATAAGCAAGGCAGATTATACATACAATGAGCACAAAACCAACCTATCTGGGTGCTTGGGGAAAAAGCCATGTTTCAAAAGATTATCTAAAGATTAGCAGGATCGTGGCAGCCAAAATCTCTGAGGCAATGTTATTCCAGAAGGCAGAGTTCATAACAGAGAAAGCATGCTTTCTAGGTCATAGGAACAGCACAGCAACAATTTTTAAAACATGTAGCTCAGTTTGCTGATCAGCATACATAAATAATACTCCATCAATATGCCTGATGTTTTTATTTGCAGAGTTCTTCCATACGAAAACATGAGTTCTGAATTTAGAATCCCATTTCTATATCCCCCCCCAAAATATTTTGTTCTCATTTTCCTCTATTCATGTGATATCCCAATTATATGGCATTTTTTCCTGCAAAATACCTGCCACTTCTTGTATCATTCTGCCGCAAATTCTTGATGAAATGAATCTTCTTAAAGTTCTTTGGTCTGGGTGAGCCTGACAGAGTCCGGCATCTAAAAAATAATCATGTTGAAAAGAATTAAATTCTTTCTGTATAGCTGAATCTCTCAGCACAAAAACAAGAAGGCAATTATTCAAGTGACCTCTTCTCTATTATAATTAAGGAATTTATAGCAATAACAGAATGTAGAAATTTAAAAAACCTTACATTTAAAAAACAAAACAATGTATTTAAAAACTAAACATAAAACTTCTTGGATTGTGCTGTAGCTGTCTTTAGGAAAGCTGATTACAAAAGAACACAACATTTTTTCTCTCACAAGAATTTTCTGATTATGCATCTTAAAGTGTATGTTATAATTTCTGTGTTTCAAAATATTTTGGAGTGAGTGAAATTCTGTTATTCTGTCATATAAATAACTAGAAACATGAGATTTTTCCAAATATTGTTTCTGCCTCGTTTTTTTTTTCCCATTTGCCAACAAGATCTCAGAAACGGAATAGAATAGACAGCTAAGGGCAGGGGGTGAAATCCAGCAGGTTCTGCAGAACCGATAGCGGAAATTTTGAGTAGTTCGGAGAACCAACAAATGTCATCTCTGGCTGGCCCCAGAGTGGGGTGGGAATGGGGATTTTGCAATATCCTTCCCCCAGGAGTGGGGAGGTAATGGGGATTTTGCGGTATCCTTCCCCTGCCACACCCACCAAGCTATACCATGCCCACCAAGCCATGCCCAGAGAACCGGTAGTAAAAAAAATTAGTTTTCACCACTGTCTAAGGGGGTATGATGATATAAAGAATACTAATTATAACATTCATTTTAAACACCAAGACAACTGCAAAAACTGCTTTCTTTTAAAGAAAATGTTACACAATATGTTGCTTAGTGAATAACCACCCATCGAAAGCTGTTCTTTGTATTTATATATATTGGCTTAGTAAAAACAATATTCTTGGAAGTGGGATTGTTAATTTCTGGATAGATTAGTTTATTTTTGTAGGATCAAAAGGAAATGTCTTTTATAGGAAAGAAATATTCCTATCTTAAGAACAGGAAATTACAGACCTAAAATAATTAGAGACAAATGTTTACAAGATCCAATGGACAACTAAAATTAGTTATTTTCCTGTCAACATTCAGAATGGCTTTCTCTGCTGAAGAATTGGGGAAGGGAGAATAGCAGGTATGGAAAAAGTTATAGGACGTATGGGACTCTGCTCAGAGTAACATTATGTGAGATGTGCAGCTATATAAATTTGATAAATACCGGTAGTTGAAATTTATGTAATATTTAATATTTACATTTTATAAAATATATTTTTCTAAATATGTTTATTTAAACAATAATTATAAACATTATTAATGTTGATTTACACATTTTTAATTTTAAACAAATGGAGCTAAAACTGCTGAACTGTAAGAAAATTAGTTAGCCTCTCCTATTTTTGTCTATTTAAGAGAAACTGGAGACTGCTAACTGCTAACTATTTTGCTGTTTTTCAGTAGAAGAAAAGTTTAAGAGAAAATATTAACACTACTGCATTTTAATATGTAATTTGGCACTGATATGGATATTAGTCCTGAGTTCATGCATTTGAACCACAACTGATCACAAGATACACAAAACAACATATAAACTGCATATCCCTTCGGGAGACTTTATACTGCTAATTATGCTTATTTCCATAATTCTAATTTGCTCTCCTTATAACATCTTCCTATTGCTCTTGGCAATCACAATGGGTTCCAATTAAAAGATACCTCACTGTGAACAAAACGCCACTGGAAAGATTGCCTTAAATAAATGATATGAAATATTAAACACTATTTCTTTTGGCAATTATACACATATTTAAATAATATACGACGATACTTTCATTCTTGTGAATGTGCAGTTACATGCTATATAAAATAACATTTTACTGCTAAGAAAGTGGTACGTTTTGCCATTTGTGTTTTTGCTTTTGGAGACAGAAAAAGCAGACCTTTTCAGTTCAGTTTAAAAAATAATGAATTGATAAACCTGAGCCCATAAAGATGATATGGGGAGTTACATAATAATAGTTATGCATTTTTCAAAATACATAACTAAGAGAAGTAGGCATTTCAAATTTTTCAACTAATGATTTTTTTTTGCCTTTAAGTTGAAACAATGGAAGCAAGAGTTAAGTTACTATGGCAGGTTTCATAATTAAAGCCTCCCCCCAAAGAAATACTATAAAAATAGAAGAGGCATTAAACTCAAGGATTTCCCCAGTTTTTCTTCACTTCAGAGAAACTCTCCTCCCCCAACACACACAATCTGGCTCCTGATAGGATAGATTTGCCTCTCAGCTAATGGATTAACACTTCTCTTTCTTTTTAACTTACTTCAACCAGTAATCAGCAGTTTCCTCAGGAAAATTTTAGACTTTGGTTTTGGATCATCAAATAAAACTTCTGCTGCGTACTGAATCACAAGATTAAACCCCCTAGACAGATTTCCTTTTAAATAATAAGATACAGAGCAATCAAGCCTTTCTTTTAATGTGCTCAGTTTATTTTACCAATACAGAGTCTCTACCACAGATGGCAGCTTATGTCAAAAAGAGCTTTTTAGTTGAAGGATCTTCAGACAATGAAATTAATTCTTGATTATGATGTGCATCTAGATTCTAGAACAATGAGAGTTTGGTCGTCTTCACACGTTGGCTTGTTTTGTTTTCCCTCCCCAACAAAAGTGAAATGACTGCGTAAGCACATCCATACAGAGACAGCTAGGAACAGCTTAGCTATATTCCCTATCACCCCTTTCTGAATAAAGCAGAATTCTGTTAGCTCTGATTAATCTCCTGCCATAGTTTACATAATGTTTGGCTTAAATGCTGCACAAGTAAAGAGACTCATGAAGTAGATTACAAATTCTATATGCACATATCCATTGGGGACAGATTAGAAGTATTCCTCCTCTTTGCCAATAACATTTTATTGTATAAATTATCTTTGTTTTTGGATGGGTTAATATTTTTGGGGTTTTGCTTTCAAGTGATATGGACAAAAGTCATTTAAAATAGTTTTAAAATTATTGGCCAGGGAAAAGTCCAAATTGCACTTCAAGAACTATTTTCTATATCTCATGCAATTCTATTTTCCTCAAATTCCTTTTTCCATGAAGCCCTTGGAAAAAACACATTCAGATTCCAGAATATCTCTTTATCTACAAAGATAAAAATTATGCAAGCCATGGTATTCCACGTGATATTCTATGGAAACAACTGCATGATAAGAAGAGTATTGACACTTGAATTTTGGTATTGGAGAAGCTTTCTTCATGAAAAGTAAACAAATGGATTATCAAACAAATCAAGCTACAGTTCCGATTTGAGGCATAAATGATCAGAATCAGATTATTCTAGTTTGGACATGTTATGCAAAGACCTAGTTCTCTAGAAAAGGCTCTACTGCTGGGAAAGGTAGAAAGAAAGAAAATAGGATGACCAACAGCAAGATGGAAAGACTCATTTACCGTGATGATGGCTGCACTGTTAAAACACCAGATTAGGGATAGATTGTTATAAAGAAAATCTATGTGGTTGCTAACGGTAGCCAATATCTTGATGGCACATAATCATTCAATCTACTCATTAAACAATCAATCAATCAATCAATCAATCACACCATATTCTTGGTAAACAACAATGAAAGTTTGGAAAATATCTTTAGAGGCTCTGGCATGTCTATATCTGCAAAGATCAGTATTATGCAAATAATAAGTTTCTCTCTGATACAAGTGAAAGTTGGACTTTGCAGACGCAAGATAGGAAAAGTATTGATGCTTTTGAACTTATTGGAGAAAACTCTGAAAAATATTACAGACAGACAATAAAAGAAAGAAATGGACATAGAACATAGAACGGATCATGGAATCACCCTGGAGTTTACTACTCAAGGCACAAATGATCAGATTTAAACTCTTACAGTTTATAATATGCTTATTGCATAAACAGCGACTTAGTCTGGCAGAAAAAAAAAATCAGAAAGAAGCATTCAAAGTAATTCAAAGAAACTCTGCTTTAATTAACTCACTATGAATGAAGACTTGAAATTCCTCTTACAGTTTTCAAAATCCTGCCTTTACTCCAGACTGTGTTAAATATACCTCACTTGAAAACAGTACAATGGTCCCATGATGTTGCTTCGTTGCAAAGCATTTGACATATTATAACAACCATACTAAATAAACAAAAAACTGACAGGAGTGTAACAGATAGGAACAATCTTCTTCTATGAGGGCTTTGTGAGTTTGTAGAGCTCTTGTTTGCTTATGGTTTTTTTTATTCTTCTGAAGTTAGCATAAGAAAGAAATGAGACAAAGCAGCACTTTTTTCTTGCTGTACAAATTATAGGTGCTTTAAAAGAAAGTAGCCTGAAAATTGCTTTTGAAACATAAAACATGATTAAATGAGCAAAAAAGACTAAAGCAGATGCTTAGTATTTCACATGTGCTTGGTTTATATTTTGATAATTAGAACAAGGTGTGATTTAGTAAAGCTGGCTTCAAATTAAAGATGGAGTAAGGAGAGAATATGTAAGTATTTAATTGCAAAGTCCTCAGCACAATTTTTTTTTCATAAATAGGAATAAGCTTCAACTAGAAAGAATCTGGAAACAATAAACATGTTACAAAAATGTGGATTTATAGAAACTTGAAAAGGAAAGCCAAAACTTCTTAATTAGAAGGTTAATTGGAAGAAAAACCTAATTGACATGGTCTCTGCAAATGTTAGGTTTCCTCTTACAAGGTTTTAGGGATATTTTTTTACTCCTTAATCCTATGTAAAACCACTTGTAGTTGCAATATACATATTGGGCAACTATATCTTTTATTTACTTAAACATAGAAACCACTTAACTCTGGATGATTTGGGATAATTTACTAATTAGAAAGTAACAAAAAACTGAGCCAAAAAAAAAAAGAATCAGGTACACCCAGAAAACATACAATATGCAATAATGAAGAAAACAAAGAAACAACAGGGGCTCAACATGCACCTTAGCCCCAGTTTGAGACACTAACCAAGTATTCAAGGACTTCTGGATTACCTTCAGGGTGGGAGCCTTATGAATTAACTGAGTAAATCAATCAATAAATATTTTGGTGAATTTAAAAGCATTTGACAAAGTGTCCACTAAAAACTTTTAAGCTGATTTAGCTGCCATGGGATAAAAAACAAAATCATCTTAGGGTTCCTAGGTAAAGAACAGCAAAGAGGAAAAATAAATTATTTATTTTTACACTGGAGGGAAATAAAGGATAAGGTTTCAACTGTACTAGAACTATACTGTTGCTAATATATTATCTAGAATTAGGAACAAGCAATGAGTTGGTTAAGTCTACTGATGAAATATGATGATTAAAACCAAAAGAGACAGCAAAGTATTCTAAAACTTTGTTTACCAATCTAAGAAAACTGAGATATATAACGGGGCAAAATACCTCCAGGCCATCAATTTCTAAATATGGTTAACCCATGCATTTGCAAGGCTAAAGGTCAAAAAAATATCCTAGTAAACCAGATAAAATTTATTGCAGCAAGCAATGTTTCCAAAAACCAGCTTCCTCAAACAGCAGCATTTCTTTCTTTAACATGGGTGGTCAATTTGTGATTCCATGGCTGTATGAGTGCAAAATCCTTTTTTTCCAGAGGTCCTAGAGTCTCTTGTGATTATGAGGTTGAAAATACATGGGCCAGCCCAGTTCCCACCAACAAGAAGTGGGAAATGCTAGGACAGCTTTAAATCATAAAAGGCTACCCACTCCTGAGCAATAAAAGCTACTTTAATTTTCTCTTAATCTTCTTCAAAAACTTTAATTTTTCCTAACCCCTGAAGTGAGGGCAGTGATGATAGCAGGCTGACCTCTCTTGACTTACCTCATCTCCAAAACATACACCCCAACAAGATTTGCCTACTCTCATTTTTTAAAACTCTTTTGGTGCCCAGTGACGACTTTTGCATTTTTGGTGCCGGTTCTGAGTTAACACCTATCTTTTATATTTGTGATTGTTTTGCTAATAGTAAGAACAAGATTACTGCTTGTTCTGACTGTTAGCTATTTATCTTATCTGAGGTTCCTTTGACGAAAAAGAATATGAACTACATCTCTAAAGTTCATGACTAACTAGTAGTGCCACTCATTTCTTTTATCATACAATTAAGAACCCAGATATGCCTGCCTTGAGCTTTTCCATTTAATCATCTTGCCTAAAAATACAAAAATATGCCTAGTAGACCAGAATGGATTTTGAGAAACATCACACATTGAAGAATTTTGTTCTCACACTACAGTAAGTTATTGCAGGGATCACTGTTAGCTTCAGTGAGTACAAACTGCCTCTAAAGTCCTATTACATAATATGCGAATGACAGAATATATACAGTATAAATCAGAAAAAAAACTCACCTCCTTAAAGGAGCATTTTCCTCAATGTCTTCCAAAGTCTCCAATGAAGATCTCTGGGAAATTAGCCGACGTCTCTCAAGGGAAAAAGAAATAAATACATTAAATTTTTGAAATTTATGCAAATTGGGAGACTTTGGAATGGCAACAGCTCAGAATGGCCGGCATGCAGTTAAAGATGTAACGTACTAATAAAACAATACTTTTTATTCAAATTGGTATTCCTAATTCCTCTATTTTAAAAGGGTTATTCTTCAACCTTTCTTAATATAAAATCGTAGTATTTTTTTAAAAAAAAATCTAAGATGACATTTAGAGATAAACCTATTCTAGAATGGTCCTATAATAGGATACATCCAAATTATACAGACATGTTACAGATTTTATAAAAAAATATAAGCAGGCTGGCTGATAGAAAAAATACTAAAATATTTCCATGTCAATAAATTGTTCTTCAAAAAAATCTCCTATTTACAATCTGCCAATCAAAAGGAGCTTTGTGCCTGCACTCTCTCCTCTTCTCTGCCTTTAGATCCTCAGCCTAACATGGTATGATTCTGTTTAAAGCCCTGGATTGAGAAACATATTGCTTTGTGCATTAATCAATACAGGTAGTGAGCACAATTGGGAGTGGCAACTCGGTTGTTAAGTGAAGTGGTTGCTAAGTGAAATCACAATTGTGCTTACAATCAAACGTCAGTTTTCTGCTGCTTTACAGACCTATGAATGTGGTAAATGCAAAGATCAACCATTTTGTATAGTGGTAATGAAAAAGTAACCAAATGGTTGATAAACAAGATAGCGCTATACGAGGACTACCTACAGTATGTTTCTATTTCACACATCACACTAAACATGCAGATCAAATTTAATAAGCAATAGATATGAAACTATTTTCTCCATCTGCACACACCTCCTTCTAATTGGGAAAACAAGGCAGAATTAAGCACTAAAACTCAATTATTGGTTGTCCTCGACTTACGTAAAAGTGGGCTGAAAATATCCTATTTTTGGCATTTTTATAAAAACTGTCAACTTTACACTCAATTTGTGAACTATTGGAAAGTAGTAGGAGAATGAAATTTTATATTCAAAAACCTTGTGTTGTTAAGTTATTACGCAGATAGTTTCACGTTTCTCATACCTTTCCTTCCAGAGATGTAAAAAGCCAAACTTCACCCTTTTTTCACGCCACAATCATTTTTGGCCAACTTTGCTCCAAATTATCTAGATGGAGATCGCTCATGAGAATATTTTTATTATTTTGTTTAATAGAGCGCAACAAGTTGTACAAGATGGCTATTGCCGGAGATATTACGTCTCAAAATTGCTGAAACCTTAGAGTCATACTATCGGAGGCTGCGGTATAGGGTCATACAAATGACTATATCTCCGCAAGTATTGCATCGGCAAATGTAACACTTTACCAATGTTCATTGGGGACATGTGTGCATGTTCACACTAAATTTCATCAAAATGCATGATGGTCGAGCTGGGCACTCTTCTGAAATCAGACCACTTGACATGGAATGACCCTAGAGTTTCTTGAGATGATGGAACATCTTCTGAAACAGTGATGGCTAACATTTTCCAGACCAAGTGCCCAAAGTGTGCGCACGGGCGTGTAAATGCGGCCCACGGCAGCGAGTTTGACACCCTGATCTAGGTCAATCCTCTGCAATGTGCAGGGAAACCAATTAAACTATCTTTGAGAAGTGGCTGTCTTAATAACATCCAGAGCTGTAGAACTCATCAATCTATAATTAGC
>JANHFK010003543.1:69382-79616 GCA_036250565.1 Sibynophis collaris | reverse complement strand
TTCGGGTGCAGGAGGCGTTCCTGCATGTACAAAGGTCCTATGCCGTGGAGCGCTTTAAAGGTGGTAACCAGCACCTTTGATTTGCGGTTTGCCTTTCAAGAACTCCACTCATATGCACCCTCCCTGTTGCATCATCCAAATCTTACATAAATAATTGATGAAACCTTGGACAAAAATGCTCTGTATGGAACATACCACCCATTTGAATGTATGCCTTATTGTTCTTGTGAGCACAGATTTTTCTACTACATTAGACAAAATGAAAACAATTATAGAAAGCTTATCCTACAAGACAGTTATTAAAATTATTGTCAAGTTTCTTCTACATCAGCTAAGCATTAACATCTTACTAACATATTACTTCTTATAAAAGAGATGAAATTATCAAGTTCTATTAGTAAACATAAACTAATATA
The DNA here is from genome assembly GCA_036250565.1 of Sibynophis collaris. Classification (NCBI taxonomy): domain Eukaryota; kingdom Metazoa; phylum Chordata; class Lepidosauria; order Squamata; family Sibynophiidae; genus Sibynophis; species Sibynophis collaris. The sequence goes on along the minus strand of JANHFK010003543.1, from coordinate 79,200 downwards.
GGTAGTCCTCGACTTACAACAGTTCAAAGTTACAATGAAACTGAAAAAAGTGACTTATGACTGTTTTTCACACTTGTGACCGTTGCAGCAGCTTCATAGTCACATAATCAAAATTCAGATGCTTGGCAACTGGCTCATATTTATGACATGATTCAGATGCTTGGCAACTAGCTCATATTTATGACGTGATTGCCATTTGTGAGTTCCTGGCTTCCCATTTATTTTGCTTGTCAGAAGCCGGCACTGAAGATCAGAAATGGTGATCATGTGACCACGGGATCCCATAACATAATTACAAGCTGGTTGCCAAGGAACGGATCACATGACTGCAGGGAGTATGTCCTATGAACTACTTCCACAACAACAAGGACTGATATTAAGCCGCCTTGTTCAGTAATGTCATAACTGAATAGCTGCTGAACAAGAAATATTTGTATTGTAATTTGGATTTGAGGAAAGATCATAAGCTCAGTCAGCTGATTAACTAGTTTGCTAAATCACCCATAGAATCCTACAAAACTGGCTATGGCCTGTCACATTCATACTTCTATTAAATTGTTTACTTTATACTAATTCAGACTTCAGACAGAATTGATCTGCAATTAGCAAGACCCATGCTAAACCTAGGCCTGGATTCTGACAGCACAGAACATTACAGATATCAGTACTGGATTTCAGTTTCTTGATTCTGCAACTTAACCGTGAAGCAGACTAAGCTATTATTTTTGTAACCAGTTTATATCTATCTATCTATCTATCTATCTATCTATCTATCTATCTATCTATCTATCTATCTATCTATCTATCTATCTATTTTTTTTGTTAGATTTATATTCCTTCTTTTCTTCAGAAGTTATGAGATAAAACTCTTCCAGTTTTATTTCATAACAATCCCATGAGATAGTTTGGACTTATAGCAGGGGTGTCAAACTTGATTTCATTTAGGGCTGCATCAGGCTTGTGTTTGACCTCGGGGGGGTGGTGGATGTGGCCAGGGTGAGCATGCCCAGCTTGACATCACTTGTGGCAGGAGGCGCCTGTGTTGGCCCGAGCGCTCTGCCAGAGAAAACAGGTTCCTGAGCTCCATTTTCGGCCGTGACAGCCTCCTGCAACCCTCTGTAGCTCTGTTTTTGCTGGCAGAGGGTTGCAGAAGGCCGTCATGACCAAAAACGGAGCCTGGGAGGACCAAGTGTGGCCCTCCCAAGCGTCATTTTAGCCAACAGAGGCACCGCAGGCTGGTTCTTCACTGTTCTAGGATGGCCCCGCGGGCCAGATCTAAGCACCCCACGGGCCGGATCCAGCCCATGGGCCTTGAGTTTGACACCCCTGGCTTAGAGAGTGATTTACCCAGTGAGCTTCATAACTGATGATCTGGAGACCTGAGTGTCCCTACTCCAACATCTTGACCTCTATACTATACTGGTTGTCATAGTTTATAACCAGCCAGGAAATACCATTTGTAATGAGTCATAGCTTGTGATTATTTATATTAGCAAACTGGGCAACCTGTGACCCATTGGGTCATTGTTTCAAAGATATTTCCGTAGTGGATTCCTCAGTTCCTTCAACAATGGCAGAGCTTCTACGGTACTGTCATCATTGGAAAGAGTGGGAAGGAGATATTCAGAGAAGCATCTACTTTGAAAATAGCCCATGTTCTATGACATTTCATATTGTATCATAAAATGATTTATAAAATTTGCCAAATTTCAATTCCATTGGAGTTGTGGCTTCCAGATTTTGGATGCATTCTGTAAGTTAGCCCATTTGAGGTACTGTTCCAAAATTGTTGCGCTATGATGCAATGTTTCACCCATTTAAAAGTTACAGACATGAGTTTTAGTAGTATATAAATAAACCACATTGTAGCTAATGTCGTGAGAGCTAAGCTTCTGTTTTAGCTGCTATAAACCAAGGCTAATTATGTGCTATCACGTTGTTTTCGACTCCTAGCAACCATATAGATGGGTTTTCTCCATGATAGTATATCCCTAATCTGTTCTTTCAAGTCTCCCAAGGATGCACTCTTCACTACTATAACCATGTTGCACAAATCTGGACACCACCTGTCTCCAATAGAATCATCTGTCTGGCCAATTTGATCCGGCATGATTGACCTTTGATATCATATATTGGGACTTCAGAAATATACCTTTTCTCTAGCAACATTTGCCTTCTGGAATTATTTTTTTCCTAAATTCTGAATATCCCCCTCTGTTGCTGTTTAGAAAATCCACAAAGACCTGGATGAGACCCAGACCCTTAGTGAGGGAGAAATCCCTATTTTCGTTCCATCTGGTCTGTCATGTTTGCCATCTTTTATCATTATCTTTTATTGGTTTTACTGTAATTTCTTAGATTGTTGTGGCCTCTGCAGTGTCATTGACAGTTGGGAAGCATGCATGTTTATGATGATGATATGCAGGGAATCAAATTTTTATTCAAACTACAATTGATTTATTTTTTGTTTAGCTTTTAAGTGTTTCCTTTCATCCTGCTGCCTTTGCCCTTTCCTTTATTAGGATTGCTGGACTGAACAGTGGCAATAAGAAAATAGTGAATAAGAATACCTTTCCCAGTTCATAATGAAAGTCTAACAGTTGTCATAAAACTATTCTGCCTTAAACTATTAAGTGTGCATTAGAAACAAGATGGTAAACGAGCAGAAATTGACATTTTTAATATGCAGAATAAACTTTTAAATTGATTCCCTATGTATATTGGAAAGAAAATTTCTCACAATCAAGGGAGACTTTAATTTGTATCTTATTTTTCAATGCTGAAACATCTGGGCTTCTTATGTAATTCTTGGTGTCAATTTTTTAGTCCAGGTTACCTGTACACTATTGTAAATGATTTAGTAGGCAGATTGGATGAGGACAGAAGGTGAAATTGACTCCTTCTCCTCTTTAAGTGAGTAGTAGTAGAAATACTGTGATCCTCAAATACTAGGGTGTGAGCACATGGTATCAGTATTCTCTGCTTAATGAACCACTAATTGCCCTATCAATGAAGTACTTCAAGGCTAAATCTGGAATAGGAAGAAAAAAATAAGCATTTTAAATATTTTCTCTGGTTAACTTTAACATTTGTGCCAGGACCTTATGTTTTTGTTTTTAAACAAGACCAAGTCTGATACAACTGTAGATGATACTCCCAATAAAGCTGGTTTACATGTGACATGGCTTTAAGGACCTATTTTAGTTTGTTTTTAGAGATTATGTCATCAGATTTAGTTTTAAATCAATTTTTATTATATTATTTTAATGCAATTTTGTCATGCAACTCTTTCATAAATTTGTGATAATGATAATGAAAACAAAATAGATTGAAAGCACTTACTTTATAAACACTGAGGGACTCGAATAACTTTCTAGTCAGGGTTGAAGTATTGTGGGAAAAGAGGCATTAAATAAAATAAGGAAACTGATTATAGGACATAGAAGATATCTAATGGAGGATTTTATCCCTGTAAAAAGAGGATCCCAATATAAGTCCCAGTTCTATAACTTAGATAGCCAAAACTATTAAAAATAGCATTTTCCATGAAAGCAGCAGAATGTAGCAATCATTGATTCAAAAGGCTTTCATATTAATACAGTCAATAGGAAAATATTCCAATTAGGGACCTGTGTGGGTACTAGTGGGAAAAAAACAAATCAAACTTCAATAAATTTATTTTCAAAGCAAAATGGAAAAGGATACCATTCACTAGAACATAAAAGGAAGAAATGGTTGTGAAATAGAAATTTATGGAACAAAATGGCGAATTTGCATTGTGAGGTATAACAGGAGTATGTGTTATCTTTCTTGTTGATATAACAAAGGACTACCGGTATATGCAATCTGGATTGTTTTGTTTTGGAATCCTGAAGTTCCTTTTAGACCATTAACAGTTAAAGTTTGTGGACATGTTTAATGCCTCTCTTTTTGACTGCCCAGACATTCAATATCCCCAGCCTCCCCCTTTAATGAACATGTTGGGCTTTCTTCTTGATTTATGTTTTGTGCTAAACTCAGTCTGATTCTTTATTGCTTTGTACAGGTTAGAAAATTGAATTTTGTCAGTCCTGATCTATATATCAGGCTAGACATAGATAATTATTTCTATTTATATACTTTATGTGATTTTCAATAATGTATCATATTTTGGTATAACCAAAGTTTTCTATTTCTTTTGGAGTTTTTAACTGATTTGGAAGTGTGAGACTACTAAGTTGTGATGTGTGTTTATTTCATTTGGTGTTGAAATTTGGAATTTTAATGCTTTAAATTAAAATATAATATTTTATATTTTTGTTTAATTAAAAATGTTAATGTCTGAGATTGGAAGGAAGGGCTCAGTTCTTTAGTCACACATGTCTGTGTCAGGAATGGACATTATATACATTTCAACCTTTAATTGCCTGAAAGACAACTTATGAAAGTCTTCTTGTGCGCAGGTGATGGTAGCAAAAATCACTAAACCACTACCCCAAAGCTGAAGATCAGAAGACCAGGAGATTTTTGAAAGGGTATATGTGAAATATCCCACCGAGGTGGTGCAGTGGTTAGAGTGCAGTACTGCAGGCTACTTTAGCTGACTATTAGTTGCAGTTCAGCAGATCGAATCTCACCGTCTCAAGGTTGACTCAGCCTTCCATCCTTCCAAGGTGGGTAAAATGAGGACCTAGATTGTTGGGGGCAATATGCTGATTCTGTAAATGGCTTAGAGAGGGTGGTAAAAGCACTATGAAGCGCTATATAAGTCAGTGCTATTGCCATTGCTTCTAGTCAATAGGCTTAATCATCTGCTATGGTTCCTCAGATGTGAAGATGTGCCCTCTTATATAAACATAGACCAATTCTGAAGGAGGTTCAAAGGAGTATATGGTATAATTTGTGAATTCAGCAATACAAATATTGGCAGAAGTAAATACAGGTAGTCCTCGAGTTACGATTGTAACCGAGACTGCCTATTCCATTTGTAACACGAGGATTCGTGGGAGTGAATCTCATACCTTGGATGAGATCACTCCCTCCTTTTGCCCATGCATTCGCTAATCAAATGCGAGGCTCATTAAGTGCACATGTATTTCAGGTTGGGGAAGGCCATGGGGAGCCTACTGATGGAACTGTCCAACCTAAGGCCTCCCTGAACCAATGCAATATGTCATGCTCCCCAAATTGCTTCCCCCCCCCCCAACCTGCTGCGCCGGGTCACCTTGTGAACATCTAGCAAGCAGTCTCCTCCCCAGTCTTGTGCACTCCTCTAACTCTTCATTCGGCCCTCTGCGGGCCACCCCTTAAGGGCGAACAACTGCCATGGTGCTGCAAGATTCATTGTTTCAGGTCTTGTTTGGAAACGCTAGGGGGTGCTGATCACGTAACTTCGAATGTTCACTAAGAGAACACTCATAACCAAGAATTACCTGTATGTAGAAGTTCAGAATGGTGAATTAACCATAATTATGATCAGGGAGTTAATGGGAGAACTTTATTCCTTTTCTGATACAGACCAAGTGGGGCATTTGTTTTAGATTGTAGTTTATCAGTGCTGATAGTAAAATGACAAAGTAATGGAGATTGTTAGCAGATGTGGATGCTGAATGTGCTTGAGGCTGAGAGAATCCTCTGAATGCAAGAAACAGGTTAGGGATTCTGGACAGAGGTGAGAAAGACTTGGTAGTGCCAACAAGAGACTTGTCTGTACTCTTTGCTAAAGCAAAATAGGTAAAGATTGTGGCCAAGACTGGGGAGGGAGGGAGATTTGCCATCACAAATTAGCATTTGCAAAATTGAGCTTCAAGGTGATTTGCATCCTAAATTCTCTTACATGTAGCACAGCTGATACAAAGTACCGTAAATAAAATAAATTATGATAAAGTGCAATACGTTTGAAAAAAGAAAGATTCTATAGGAACAAATATGTTTCAAGAACAAACATGCAATTACTGTAGTAATCAAAAGAAACTGCAAGGATTCTGGAGTACCATGCAAAGTCATACACGTAAGAGTTTTTGCCAAAAAATTCTGTAAGCTTTAACAGATTCCAGATGGGTATGCACAGACTAAAAGATCTGATAAATGAAACGAATATAAAAAGTCACAATTAAGAAAGTACATTTTATTATATTTTTTCAAAAAATTATTACAAAAAACAACAACAAATGGTTACACTTTATTTAAATTATCAAGTGCAAAATAGAAGCACCCTACAAGGTTCCACCTAAAGTTCATTGAACAATTCTAGACCTGAAATAAGCAAATGCAACTTTGCTTGGTCCAAAGAAATCATACTAACTTATACCAAGCTTAATTGCAGGGAGCTAAATGTAGACCTCCAAAAGATCAGAAATACACAGAAGGTGCAAAATCAGCCAAGACACAAAAATGTATCTACAAATATATATATTCTTTACATTAAATAGTTGCATTAAGAGGCTATCATTTTCAAATACAATAGGATAATTCCCAGATCTCTTTATTATTTATCTTTCAACTGATTATAAATATGAATTGAAGCAAAAATCGCTCGTTTTAAAAATCATTTATGTTTTTTGTTCTTTGCCTTTTGGAGAAAACATCACGTTATAAGGCTGCCGCCTTTTGGGACGTGGGCAGGGAGCAAACTCTTCTTTTATATAACCTAAAAAAGCAAAGACAAAAAATGTTTACATTATGGTTTTGGTAACCAGAATTAAATTGTAGTGACATTAATTTCTGCCAATTTCAATATATAATAATCATAAAAATACTTATTAAAAATCCAATTACATAGTAGAGTTTTATATTGAAAAACAAAAAAATTAATTAGTAAATTAAGTCAAAGTTCTCATACACATACAAAATAAAATAATATATTGTCTTTGTTAAGATTATAAAAATTAATTAAAATAATTTCTCAGATACAAATTGTATTAATTTATTTTAAAAGTTTGAAAAGACTAGGATATGTTTTGACTTAACACTATTCACAGTTATGAAGTGAGTAGGATGTTGTGCTGTTTGTCAATTTATAAGCTTCTTAATAATTATTATGAGACAATTCATATTTTGAGAGGTAAAGGTAATTTTCTATGTGCAAATAGAAATTTTATGCCACATTTTCTGTAGACTTTCGAAGAAATTTAATAAAGTTTGCTTTCTACAGCATGGTGTATTGAAGACTGAATTTTAAATGGGAAAATTGCTCATGCAATTTTTACTTTATACATGAATTTACTAAGTTTCTATAGATAAATTATCAACTTTTTGATTCAGCTGTGCCTCTGTAGTAGACATCCCCTGATAATAAGACCAATCGGGCTTTTGAGCGCATGGCAATAAGGCCTAGTGCTTATTTCAGGGTTCAAAAAAATATAAGACAGGGTCTTATTTTTGGGAAACATGGTATTATTACTGTAATGAAGATTAGTGATATCCTATTAACACACTATAAAAGATAAAAGATAGATAAAATTCTCTGCAATCAGTAAGCATATCATTTGTTGTTGTAGCTTATAGTTGACCCTTACATATCTCTAAATAGAAATTATTAGGTAGTATAATTGTTTCAAATAACTATGTCATATAAACTATGAAACAAATGAAAATGTAGTGTTTCCAGTCCACCAGGTCCTATTCATAACCAACAATGGGCAAAACCAAAACACACTGACCTGCTTAGACATTATGATTGTGCAGAGTGACTCACTGCCTTTAGGCAAATGGAAAATATTCTTTCTGTCCATCAGATTTCCTACTCTCCCTGCCTCTAATTGAAACGATGTTCAGGCAGGAAATACTTCCTTCAGATTACCTACTTTCAAAAGGCAGCCAGTGAGCTAGTCATCATTGTTCCATTGTATTGGAACAGAATTATCCTTGTTTATTGGAGTTAAATTTGTGATGAAATGGCCAGACTTCCAGTGGTTCTTCCTTGACTATTTCTTGCCTGAAAAAAGATGGGGGGGAGTCTCCAGGAGATGATGATGAGTTTTCTTTTGTATGCCCTCAGTATAAGCAAAGCTTTCTTTTTATTTGCAATAGATTCCCCAGAAAGGGAAAGGACACCATAGGACCCCCCCCCCTCAATTGGTGCATCACCTCCTAGTGCTTGAGCATAGCCTCATTGTGCCACCATGCTGTAAGTCATAGATCCATTTGTAACAGATCCACAGACAAGTCTATCATGAGCTCTGTTCTCTGGCTAGTTTTTAATGCCCTCTCCTAGGTATTTGGCCTCTGTCACAACTTCTGGGAGGTGATATGTCTGTATTACCCAAACTCATACAATAGTGGAAGGAACAGCTGTGGCCCTGCTTCTCAAGGCCCTGTTTGTTTTTGGTTTGCTTCAGTGTTCGCTCCATCCATTCTTTGTGCAGGGCTGATGGGAGCTATCTGAAGGTAGAGTAAGATACTATGTGTGAAAGCCCTGGGCTGGGAAAATCTGATGTAAAAATTATGCACAGTGACCCCCACTCTTAAAATACTTGAATTTGCAACAAATCTGCTTCAGTGGTGTTTATACATCTTTAAATCATCTGGATTTTATAACGGCCTATTCTTTCACAGGTTCTTCCAAAAAAAGCCTGAGCAACCATTGAGCTTAGATATGCAGGTATGCATTTTCCTTGTTCCTCTCTTGGAGATCACACATCGGTCTTCTGATATACTGCTATAACAATAATTCTTTGATTCTCTTGCTGCATTATTTTAACGAAATTGAGGGAGATGAGATCTGCTCATCTCTGGATGAGTATTGCTCTTCTATCTTTCCAACCTTATGACTTGTTGGTCTTCAGAGAATGACTGTCAAAGGCCTACCTGGCGTTTAGCCTATATAAGAGTTGGCCCAGTGGATGCCATACAAAGGTTTTTTCGTGGTTGCCACAATTACTGCTGCCCATTGTTTCATTCAGATGGCAGAGGAAGATGCCAAGAAGCCTCCTGGTCTGCCATGCATAGCTACTGGCTGTCAGTCACTGCAGTTGTTGCTACCTGGGGCCTTATTTGTCATGGAGCCAGAGGATTCCATGTGTTATCCTGATCTATCATGGAGCTGTTGGCTTCTCTGTTTTCCAAAATAATCTGACTGCTTTCTCCCAGTCTCTTTGATTTCTGGATGGCATTTGGTTTGTATATTACTTAGCAGGGATATTATTTGGGGAATTGCATATCACTGAATGCTGCTTTGCTATCTCTGGTCGTCTTTTTGTCACCTACTTAATAGGCCCTTATAATGTAGTTGATGGATATGCCACTGGTCCTTCCGAAAAGTCAGAACTAAAGATTAAAATTGGGAGGTTGTCTTGGAATGGGAAGGTCTGCTTTCTACCTATAGGAGAAGTTCAGTTAACCCATTCTGTGACTTCCATTTTCTGTGACCAAGAAACTGAGAAGCAATCACCCTTTGTTGTTTCTATTCAGATTCTTGCATTAACTTCTGGAAACAAAACTTATTCTTCCATTTTTGTATAGTTTTGCTTTATATAATTACCTCTTTCAACACACATTTGTGTGGAAGGAAATCCAACTTCCCAGAAATTTTCGGGTGTTTCTGGAGGAATATAACGAGATCGATGTCTAGAACAGGTAGCTAGCTTTTTCTCTCTCTCTTCTTCTGGCAAACCTGCATAATACTAAGATACAATAATTATAAATAAGTAACAAATGAAGGAGAAAATGTTAGCAGTAAAAACATGGATGCCCAACAATATTTAACATCCATCAGCATACTTCAAATCTCTGATTTGTACTGTTTGCATACCCTGTTTCCCGCAAAATAAGACATCCCCTGATAATAAGCCCAATCAGGCTTTTGAGTGCATGGCAATAAGGCCAAGCGCTTATTTCAG
>JANHFK010003543.1:27850-42423 GCA_036250565.1 Sibynophis collaris | reverse complement strand
CATATTAGATAATATATATAATTATAGGCATGAATTGAGTACATAATATGAATACAGTTGATGAGAACATTAGGACAAGGACAGTAGGCACGCTGGTGCTCTTATGGATTTATAGAATTAATGCATTTTAATGTAGCATCAGATCTTCAAATTTGGCCTTGCTTTTAAAATCAGATAGTTGTTTCTGTTTGTTTTACAGAAAAAGAAAAAGCCCCTAAATGACTGTTTAACTCAAAGAAGTAGTGGAGGATGTGAAGAGACCTGGCCCATAGAATTGCTAAGGGTTGAGCATATCTATCCTGTTTCCCGAAAATAAGACCCTTTTTTTGAACCCTGAAATAAGCGCTTGGCCTTATTGCCATGCGCTCAAAAGCCCGATTGGGCTTATTATCAGTGGATGTCTTATTTTGGGAAAAACGGTGGCAAATGGATATCATCATCATCATCATCATGTGTAGCAAACCAGTAGTATACATCGTCCTCAAAATAAATAAATCTCTAGACTGCCTGTTTTGTGTGGAAACCCAGAGGAGAAGACAACAGTATCAAGGAAAGGGAGCAGATAAAATAGCGAAAGAATATAGAAATGTAAGTTTCTCTGGCAAAACACACTAGCTACAAAACATGCTAAAGGAATACTGTACAATATGGGCTTAACTGCCCCCCAAACATACTTTTTGATGTGATTGTTGTTTAATCCTGCCCTTCAGCACAGCAGTTCCAAGTAACTAATACATTCAAAGGTTTAGGCTGCATTCTAAGCCTTGAAATTAAACAGAAAGATCAAATTGTCAGTTCTTAGAAACTGAAGTGTTCTTATTTGCCTAGAAATGAGTTTTCCTTGCTATAGGCTATAAGAGAAAAAAAGCTGTTTTCAGGCCTGAATATAATAATGTGCTAAGTGCTGAACATAAGCCTATTTCAAAAATCTCAAGTAGAGGAGACCTCAAGGCATGTCCAAAGTATATTTGGGAATAGAATAAAGAACACTTAATTGTACTCCTGCAAGAGTTCTTCCATCCATCAACCTGAAATCTAGAGCAAATTTTGAAGATTTGTAAGAATTTAGCTTCTACCTTCATTATTTTGAGAGTATAGTGCAAAAAAGGAAAGGGTTATTATTCTTGTCTATCTTGATTTTAATTATAATGTATTAGTTGTTTAACATACTAAGATATTTTACATATATTAATTATTCCATCCATATAAACTGCTGGATTAAATTTTAATTACTAGAGTGGTCAGATTCTTCGTAAATTTTTGGTGAGATATGAGCAAAATGGGCCTCTTCTGCTAATGTTCCAGAGTTTCTGGTCAATAAAATTACAGGTCTTCAACTTAGTACTACAACTGTTGACTTTTTTGCCATGGTTGTTAAGCAGATCACTGCAGATGTTAAGTGAATCATGTTATCATATCCAAAATTTGATCACATGACCCTGGGATGCTTTAACAGTTATAAGTGCAAGGTTGTAAATAACTTTTTTCAGTGCTGTGACTTTGTCCAGGGGCTTAAATGAATGGTTGTAAATGAGATACCATAGATAATAGCTATTAGCTTATTGGTAGCTGTATGCCCCATGAATTCCCTTTATAGTCATCTTAAGCTGGTAACTATAATCTTGACTTTTGTCTGTCCCAACTTCATCCATTTGTCACATCCTGCCACGTGAAAAAAGAATGAAAAGCTGCTTTTGTTCATCTGACCCCAAAGCCCAAGGAGACTGCCACACCAAAAAGGCAGATGTTGGTTTCTCATCTGGTGAGCTAAAGGGACTGCTGGCAAGACAGACCATAAGCATAGAGTCCTGTGACTCCTGGGAAAGAGTTAGCAGCTGCCATAAACCCGCGCTGAGATACCTATTTAGGCTCTTCTTGCTCCCTGTCAGCACTACTTGCCCAGCTTTGGGCAACCCAGGGTAGCTTCTTTCATTGGGGCAAAGCCCAATCTCTGTTCCCCAGAGGTCTCCCATTCATTTCGCTCGGCTTGCGGCTACCAAAAGAGCAGCAGTTGTCACAGGAAGTTGAAAACCCTCTTTGGCAGGAGGAGGTTCCTGCAATTTAGAAACCACTGGAAAGAACACAGAGCCACCTCCGGGCACCCAGTGATCCCTTTTTCATGCTGTGTTTCTTTGGTTCCGTTCCTCACCTGAGGAAATGTTTCTGCAAGCAGGCGAGATCTCACAAGATCTCTTCTGTAGGAAGAAAAAGGAGACGAGTGGGGCAACCAAGAGGAAAAATGTAGAAGCGGTGCGTTGCTCACTTTGCTGAGGGATCATAGAAATGATTAATTGCCATTACGTGTCGACTCGGGAGCACATCGCCCATAATAGTCAGAATAAAAGTGTTGGAAGGGACCTTGAAGGTCTTGTAGTCCAACTCCTTCTCGGGCAGGAAACCCTATGGCATACTCTGTGCTGGGTGATGGCATCCATGCCCAGAGAGGGCTCTGAGTGCCCCCTCTGGCACATGTGCCATAGGTTCGCCACCACTGATCAAGGTGGTAGTAGGTTACTGTAAGCATAGTATATACCATATAAAGAAGTACATTCATTTTCCGATTCCGAATCTCATGTTACAGTACAGTATTCGGCTTTATTGACTGTCCCCAAATCTAGAATTCAGAAGCTAAAATGTTTATAAGACAGTTACCTTATCAATTTGCTCACAATGTAAAACAATATGATTTCTCTGGTCTGCAATACACAACATGTAAAACACACTGTTAGTGAAATTTGGCTTGTCACCACCTCTCCTCAAGTCTCTTACTTCTATCTCTCTAAGCTATATTTTTTTTAAAAAAACTTTCTATATTTCTGTAATGAAATTGAAAAGTGTTGCAAATGTAAATATTTGTTGCATATGTAAATTGACTTTCATTGCAGGGTCTTATTTAAAAATATGTGCAAAAGATTGCAATTACAGGTAGTTCTCAATTTACAACAGTTCATTTAGTGACCGTTCGATGTTACCATGGCACTGAAAAAAGTGATTTTTGACTATTTTTCACACTTATGACCACACCAGGATCATGTGATCAAAATTCAGAAGCTTGGTAACTGGTTCATACTTATGACCGTTGCTGTGTCCCAGGGTCATGTGATCCCCTTTTGCAAGCTTTTGACAAGCAAAATCAATGGGGAAGCCAGATTCACTTAACTGTATTACTAACATAACAGCTGCAGTGATTCACTTAACAACTGTGGGAAGAAGGGTCGTAAAATGTGGCAAAAGTCACTTAACAAATGTCTCGCTTGGCATCAGAAATTTTGGGTTCCATTGTAAGTAGAGGACTACCTATATCATGTTTAGATTTGATTTTCCATAGAATAAACTTAATAGTTACACTAAAGATTTGGCTGTTAAAAGTAAATAATCCTTTCCCAAATTTAGATTTCAAGAAATGTGTTACTTTATATTATTACTGAAAATCCAGGGATATTATGTATAGCCCCCATAGAGTTACATCTGCTTTTGGTCAGAAATGAATATACAAACAAAATGAGTTATTTGAACCCATATAATGGCCATCTGCTTATCTGTAGTTGGAGATCTGTTGCATTAAGTTTTTATTATAGAAACAAAATAGGGAATTATGAAATAAATGCTGTGAACTGTTTGATGTTCACAGTTAATAAGATGACATATTATACCTAGCTCAGTGTTAAGTTCTGATGAAAAGAATACTTCTCGATGGATTCAGAGTCGATACTGAAATATACTACAGCATGTGTCATTTGTCTCTAGGAGGAATAAAATCCATAGCCAGACAATAAAACTGAGAAAAGAATTAGCACTGTTGTGCTGGTCAAATATGGATAGGAACTCAAAGGCATTTTAAAGTACTTAATACATTGATGATAGCAATATACTTACAATACTTTTTTGTTACTACCAAGGAGATCTATTTAGTAGGAATTTTTAAAAAAATCTTTACTATTTCCAGAAGTATCCCTGTTATTTCTTTATTGCCATAACTGAATAAAAGTAGACCTCTGCTTCCTAATGACAATCACTCAGTAAGTTTATAAATATATTGGGAATAAAATCTATTTTTTTATAAATGTGTCATCATATGACACTTATGATACTTGAAATCATACTAAAAAAATTAGGATAATTTTCATATAATTATTTTACTAATTGTTATTATCAGAATAAGCTAAGAATGGGTGTATGAATAATTTTCCACAAGAGAAAGTTACACAAATTGTTTCCTAGTGAAAGTTTTTAGTTAATAGTGCATCAAGTATATACAAACATTTCATTTAAGTTGCAAGATTGTTCAACGAGCTGTTTTTTGTAAATACACTGTTCTCTTGGGAAGGAATAATATGTTTAAAAAATAGATATCTCCCCCATGGAAATAAGCTTAAGAGTTGATATACAAAACATACATTATACTGCTGTCAGAATATAAATATAATGCATTTGTAATTTGTAACTTCTTAAATTTTGCTTACTGCAAATGTACATTCTAAACTTTTTAAACAGGGGGGCAATTTACGGCCCCTCAGACTGTTGGGTGGGCCGGACCGGCTGGGTGGGCGTGACTAGGTAGGTGGTCATGTGACTGGGTGGGAATGGCCAATTTAACAGTCCATTAAACAATACACACACATTAAACTTTAATTTGCTATGCTCCTGGGGGTGGAAAGGTGGTTAGTGAAGAGATGTGGCTGTTTTGATATGTCTGTGTCTGTCTCTCCCTCCCTCTCTGGAGGCTGGGTGGCCAAAAACTGGCCCGTTTTTGGATTCCTCAACCTTCCAGAAAGGGGGGGGGGCTAGTGGGGTGATGTGGGCAGGGCAGCCTTATGGTCCCCTGCGGGCTGGATTAATGGCTTCAGCAGGCCGTATTCATCCCACGGGCCATAGTTTGAGGATACCTGTTCTAAACTCATTCTTATAAAAGAGTCTAATTGCCTTCTGTAAAACTCTATGTCTCTATTTCAAACCTTGGATTCAAACCTTCATTTTCCAAATGATCAGATACAACATGTATTATTTGTATGAAATGCTCAACATGTATGAGAACTTTTTCTAGGGCCTGTAGTTGTGCACTTTACATTGCTTAATAGGTTTGCTGAGCAGTATTAGAAGAAAATATTTTTATACCTGTAAGTATTATGTAATTGCTATTTGAATCAGGTTATGCTTTAGGAATGCTCCTTGAGGCCTCTTCTGTTTTAGCGTTTTTAAAAATTGATGTAATCAAGTAAACATTAGTCATTTAGACTTGTGATAAAGCCTTCTGTGTGAAATTTCACTGTATATACGTATTTCAGGAAAATACTGCATTCCTTGGATTTTTTCAGACAATTATTTTGTGTTAGTCTTCCTGCTAGCTACTGTTTGTTTTGTGTCATAAAGATGTAGGGCATTCCAGAAATCTTAGTGTATATTTTGTCCAATTTGTTTAACTAGTAAGGAATTCACAGTTAAGTGATAGTGTCCATGCTTCCTTCATGCAGAAGGCCTCAATTAAACTTTGACATTTCCAATTAAAAAGAAAAGAGCTGGTGATATGAGAAGTTCCTCCAGGATGTTGCATTGACATTGCCAATTAGAATAGCAGTACTAGATTAGACAGATTAGAAGTGTTCTAGGTATAAAAAGAGTTTCTTATAACCCCGTTCAAATTATGTGATGAAGTAAGCTCAGATATATTATTTCTATACTATAATACATTAATCTACCCATCAAACATTGAATTGCTAGTGAATTTAATTTTTGAACTGCTAATAATTAAAAACAATTCTAACTTTCCTCGCATTAGCAGCAACATTAGTTATATCAGAACAAGAAAGGGACTGGACATTCTCTTTTAAGAAACACCTTGTCATTAATGCAGTCTCATTGAAGAACACAAACAGATTTCTAAGAAATGCCAGGAATTTAAAATAATTTGAAAATGATCCTAGTGCAAAATGTTCTCATAATCCATGGATTACTGTAGAAAACCTTTAGGAAATCAGAACAAAAAAACAAAGTGGATAATCACTGAAATGTTTATTCAGTATATATCTTTTTGTGAAAAGCCTTAAGGAAATTATTAGTCATGGTTTTTTGAACATGGAGTCTGTTATTAACACACAAAGTGTCAAAAAATCTAATTTTCATAGTTCTAACTTTTACTTTTACCATATTCTCATATCCTTTTAGTACAGCAGAATTCTGTATCAGAATATTTGAGGCATTGTTGTGAAAAATACTGCATATAAGCCTGTAATATAAGCCTATATGAAAATATCTCTTCTGGCCAAACCCAAATTGGCATAGGTGTTGTAGTTCAAAAAAACAAAGTAAGATGTCCATTTGGAAAGATTGGACATTTTACTTTGCTTTTGTGAACTACAATACCTATACCATATGCTATACTACAGTTTCTGCCCAAAATGCAGAATTTTCTTGGTTACTGATGTTTGTACTGTGTAAAATTTCACAACTAGATATACAGTTGGAACAAATAGTGAGATCGCATTTTGATAGATGAGGTAGAAAATCCCAACCATTCATTTGATTTATGTTTGGTCCTATCATATGCGGGTGTCAGTGTTTATATTTTAAAATTTCTAAACAGCTTGTAAAGGACATTTTGTGTGTATGAAATCATTTTTAAAACATGGGTGTAAAATATATAAAAATTCAATCATCATGAATTTGTTAATATTTATTATTATCCAAAATCTACCAAAGTGCTCTTTGCTTTATCAAAGAGATTGTCTTAAAACGTCTTGATAACTAAGAAATACTGAATCTGAAACTCAAATATTTACTTCTAATATTGGAGCATGAAAGATGGAGTAGTTGTACGATTCACCCCAAAGCTGACTGTGAGGGCTGCAGGATGAATTGGAAATTCCTGTTCATTTGACAAGGAAATCTACAGACATTTATACATTTGGCACAAGGATCCATTGATGTACTGGCATTGAGGTTTGGCAAAAATCCTAAACCTATTCTTTTTCCTTACATACCCAAATGTGGGCCTACAGCTATACCAAATATTTTGGGTTGAATTTATTTTGTACTGTAGTAAGTAGGAGGGAAGTTATAAAAAGTCAAAAGTAAATAATATCTTCTCCCTGGTCTGACTGCAATGAGCATTGGCTTTGACAGTCATCTAGAGACACTCACC
Organism: Sibynophis collaris; assembly: GCA_036250565.1. Taxonomy (NCBI): domain Eukaryota; kingdom Metazoa; phylum Chordata; class Lepidosauria; order Squamata; family Sibynophiidae; genus Sibynophis; species Sibynophis collaris. The sequence continues at coordinate 35,285 of JANHFK010003543.1, read as the reverse complement.
ATTCCTTTCTTCCACATATGTATACAAAAGGATAGCAGTCAAGCAGAAAAAACCCCTAGTCACTTATGAGTGAGTTTTTTTTAAGTGCATGAGATTTATTTCTGAGTCAATATATACAGAATTGCACTATGAACTGTAGATATTAGAGTTAGAGCACAGATTAAAAGCATAGAGAAGCAGAAAAACATTTTATCAATCCACATAGCCAGCACTGGAGCAATGCAAGAGAATTTATTCAGGGTATTTGGTTTTGTTGCCTTTTTCAGAGGCAGAAGAAAATGAGCTGACAATTCAGGATCATACATTTTTCAAACCCATAAATATATTCTTCCATTCCACTGCTAAAGGATGTTATGTGGGTTGATACTACTTTATAAACAAAATAGATTCTTAATCTTTATCCAGCATTATGTATCCCCAAATAGGATCATTCCATCATTCCAGAGCAGACCTGGGACAGATATGACTTGGGGAACAGGGAGGATGAAAAGTGAAGATAAATTTTGTTTCATAAATGGAAACTAACTGACATGAAATCCTGTTACAGTTACTCATGAATATGACCAATTAAAATCCATGCAGTTATTTGCAATTTTTAATTGTAGTGCAGCACTATTGTGTATTATTAAAACTGAGAAGCAGGTCTTACTGAATTCACTTTGGCTTTTACCCAAAATAAATGTGGTTCAAATTTAATAAGATAAATCTCTATCTTAGATTAGCATATAAAGTTGCAATCATATCCATTTGTATTTGGAAGGAGTACCACTATTCGGTAGGAGTAATTTCGATGTCAATATGCATAGGGTTAAGCTGCTAAACTCAACAATTAAACTCTTGAATAATAGTAGCTTTTAAGTTATGAGCCCACATTGTCTAAAATATTACAAAATAGTTTACCTAGTGTTTGCCTAGTATATTTTTAAAATGATTAAGTATGCAATTCCCTGCTAAATCAATAAGAGCTATTTGGGATTGTCTCAAAAAATAATTAAAAATAGCTGTTTATCAGCTTGGATATTTGCAGAGACCAAAACTATAATTATTTTTTTATTGAAAAGATTCCATAGAATATTCTGAGCAGTTAAGTATTAAACATTGCCCAATAGACACTGATATTTTTACTTACCTTGTAATTAGAAAGATTCTTAATTGTTTCTTCTAAAATTCATATTACAACAACTTCCCTTAGGAAGAGAAAGTACCAAAGTACATTTCTTTTTGTTTTAAATCCAGTTGAAAGAGGAATACAAAAGTCACATTTATGTTAAACAAAAGTTATTTTGTCCTAACAGACATGACAAAACCTGTCTTCATTCCTTTCTGTTCAGCTCAGCCAATATACTACTTAGCTTCAGCAAGTTAATCAGTCACCAGATTCTACAGCCTTTGTTTTCAAAGATGTCTAATTCTTACATGACACTACCTGTATATATAAGATCCATACCCTAAACACCTAAGCTAAAGGTGGAGCTGCATTTTGGTCTATACTTTACAGCACAATGTCTGTGTGTACAGCCCCTATTTATAATAGCAAAAGACAAACTGCCCTTCTAGTGGACAATTTGTTAAATTGTGCTGAATCAAGGTTTGTCAGAATTTCTGTCAAAATAACAATCTGATATGTTAAATAATTAAAATTAATTAAAAAATGAAGAAATGTTTTTGCAATGAAAAACAATTCTTATATGCGTAACATTTCCTTTTTAAAATTTCTGTCCTAAAATTGATTTAGTTACCATCTATTCTACGCAAAGAAGATATGACTACAATGTAATGCCTGTTCAGTTTGGCTTAAGACCAATTGAACTTCTGAATAAATTTGCAAAGAGTTACATTGCAGCACAACAAACAAATGTATACAGTGGATCACTGCATCACAGTAGGCAATGATCGAGCTACAATTCAGCTATCCATCTTTAAAACTATTTGCCCATTTTAGAGGTGTTTCTACAATCACCTTTGAATGAAATGTAAATGTTAAATGAAACCTGATGAAAAATCACTCAATGAAGTTACAAACTGATGTAAGCCATAATTACACACTGATATAGAAAAACAGATTCCCCAAAGAAAACACACAAAGAATAAGTGGCCTATTTGTACAGTATCCAGAATTAAATTTCAGAAGTAATATAGTATTAAATTGATGCTTTCAAAACTTACCCTTTAAAAACTGAAACAGGTTTGTCTGATTCTGTTCTTGATCGTCAATGACATTTATTAAGCTTCCCTAAGCTGATAAACATCAAGCTTATATAGGATGAGAAAGTCACAGTGGACCATGCTAGAGAATGCAGAGAGGAGTTCTGCTGCACCTAAGATATATACAATGTGCAATGGATAACCTAATATGTCTTTCATTTAACTGGCTGGGCAGGTTTTTGCATTCTCTGGAACATGGAATCATACCAGAATTTGTTGGCATAACAGTCCTGTCAAACCAGTTCCTTGGTAGAACAGAAACCTGTTCAACCAGTCGGCATCAAAGGGCAGTTCAACGTGCTGCAGCTCAACTCAACTCTGAAGCTTCATAAGTGGTGAATTATTCACGCCTCCACCAACTCCCAACATAAAATGTTGTAGCCTCCAGCAAAATAATTTACCAAAGGAGTTAGGGAGTGTTGCATCCGTAACCATATCAAATGCACCATTATCCTATTGTTTCAGACTGCATTTTGATGCATCTAGATGGAATAACTGATGAATAGTTTGAAACAAGTTAGAAAGGTTTATTTATGTTAAGGGATGTTTAAAGCATTTTAATAAATTGAACACAAAACCCAAAGTTTACTCCTATTATTAAGTGTCATCTGTTACTGAACATTTATCCCAGAAAAGCTACGTGTAAAATTAAGACATCAAACCTGTTTGAAATATCATTATATGTGGATAGACATTTATCCCTAATTTCCAGTCCACTATAACCTATTGTAGACTTTTCCATTAATTACACTTCATAGCCCTACAGAAATCTCCTTAAATACACATTGTAAATAATCTAATCTCTAATCAAATACTATTTTCTTGCTGACCTAGTGAGTTCATAGTGGCAGTGTAATTTTTCTTAGATCCCAAAATGTTTAATATTTCTTTCATGGGGACCTTCCAGATGGTTTCTTTTGTATCAGTTTTTATATTTTTTTACTATTTTTATCATTGTAAGCCACCCTGGTTTATGATTTGTTGATGACCAAGTAAGTAAGCAAGTAACTAAGTTAGTAAGTAAGTAATTAACTAAATACGTTTTGATTGGTGCCTGAATAGTATTCAGCTTTCTTTCCTGTCAATAACATTGCCTTGTCTACAGAAAATGTACTTGAGACAATATAAAATTACTTATACAATATACTAAAACATGACTGGCTAAAAGAAATAGATGTATGCAAGTAGAGTGGACAACTTTGTCAACATAGCATTGATTTTGTGAAGGTCTTTTTAGGTGCTTTACAGAATTCTGAAAGTCAAAAGTTCAGTTACTGGGGAAGGAAATATAATTTGCCTGACATGTTATTTGCCTACTTATTTTTATTTATAGTCTCCCCCATGTTGAAGGAACACACTCTATATGTTAGCCTAATTTGGTGTATAAATGAATGCTGAACTCCCATTCATTTTTCATGTCACTTTGCAACCACCACAGAAGAATCATAGTTATCTGTTGTATATTTAGTTTTATTTTAGAGTTTAAACTTATCTTTCAGCTATAAATACTTTCAGGATTTCCAAAATGGCTGAAAAAAACAATGGCATATAATATAATGTTTAACTTTAAATCAGTTGTTGAACATTCATAACCCATAGTTATGAATATCCAAATAACACATAAGATACAAGTCTTTATGACTAGCTCTAAAGCCCCATAAGATTCACCACCTCTTAGTTTAGGAGAACAACATCCTCATTATTATTTTCAGTTTATAACTATAAGATGATGTTAAAACATCTTTTTTTTAAATTTAAATGTATCCAGTCTAAAAAGCTTATTGATGTATCCCAGCATTTGTAGTTCATACTATATGCAGATAATGTAAGAATAAAATAGGTGCACTGATAGTTCTCTCTAATTGCAATACATCTTCTTTCATTCTGATAACATCATCTTTCAAGGAGAATGAGAAGAAAATGGTTAAAATATGAGAACCATATGCAGAGGTGAATCTGCATAGTGAAATAACAGGAAGCCAAGGAGGACCAGGGGGTTGCTAGCCCAAGTGTCTTGTCCCTAAATCCCTCATTTATCAAAACAGCATGACACTGGAAGCCTCCTGCCAGCTTTTGGACGACCTCAGGATGTTCATCCTTCAAAACAGCAAACATGCTGCATGATTTTGAATTGTAATGACTAAATTGTTATCTCAGTTTTGGAGTTCTAATTATTGTTAAATTTTTATCAGCAAAACGGGCACTCAACGTGAAAAAAAAGACTTCAGTTACATTTTGGTCTGACTTCAGTCACAGGTATTGGAATATTAGACAAAACCATAGAGGGAAACCTACATGGACTTTCAGATGAAGTTACTACTGGCAGCCTTGATGATGTAACTTCTCATATTGCCTTTCTTTGACCTCGCCATACAGTGAGAGTTATGCACAGGTGTGTGGAAGCATAGAATTGAAGACTAGCATGCCCTGGAGCAGAGAAGCATTGAGACAGAGGACAGAAGACCGGTTTCTCCTAATCTTTTTTCATCCAAGATCTTTCTACAGTTTCATACTGTCCCCTTCCCCATAGCTCCAGAGTACTTGGTTAACATTTGATGTTTGATTATGTATTTACCCATAGTTTTCGGAGTATAAGTTGCTTCAAGAGTATAAGACGCACATTAGTTTTTGGGGAGGAAAACAAGAAAAAAAATATCTGCCTCTACCTACCAGCATCCATTGGTATTCATCTGGCTAGCGTCCTTGCAGCAAATAGCAAACAGCCTGGTCAGTTTCACCTCATTATCGCAGCCTGATTCAACATGAACAGCTGATTGGCGCGTGGATCGGCCTCCTGGAATACCCCCAATCAGCTGTTCCAGGATGCATGGATTGCCACAGATCATCACCGCTTCTGTGCCGCCAATTGGCGCCGCCGCACATCACATTTTCAGCCTCCACACGTCACATTTTTGGCCTACATGTGCCCCATTTTTGGCCTCTACATGTCACGGTTTCGGCCGGTTCCAGGCGGTGGGGACCAAAATACGGGGCATGCAGAGGCTGAAAATATGACACATGGAGGCTAAAAATGAGATGCATGGAGGCGGCAGCAATGTGCTGTGGCAATCCATGCCGCCTGGAATGGGTCTAAAACGGAACGTTTGGAGGCCAAAAATGTGAGACACGGAAGTGGTGATAGTCTGTGACAATCCCTGCAGCCTGGAACAGGTCTAAAACAGTGTGAAAGGCTGAAAATGGCCAAACGATGGAGGCCAGTGGGTGAGCAGGGCCACATTCAGTGTATAAGATGCACCCAAATTTTCACCCTCTTTTGGGGGAGGGAAGTGCATCTTATATTCCAAAAAGTATGGTAATTAATTTGACTTGCTTTTAAGGAAAAACAGTATGTCCGATCATTCACTTTGAGCTACTTTTCCCAGACCTAACCAACACAACAGGAGTTCACCTATTCTCACCAGTTACATTTATGCAATGGGATGCCCAGGTTGCACTTCAGCTGCCTTTATAAGCTGCCTCCCATACTGACCACTAGCAGATTTCTGTTTCTCATTTTTGTTTTTCAGCAATGCAGTACAACCTCCAATGGCATTGTAGCATTTGTCATCTTAAGTGAAGTAGGACCACTCTTTCCCTCTGGAAGTACAAGATCATGTTGACTTGTTCCAAGGGGTGCTATTTTCTTATTTTGGTTTGGCCTCTGAAGAATCTCCCAGGAACGAATGTAATTCCAGGAATCTTAGCTAATAACCACCTTAGAGCTATATTATATAGCAGTTTTCTCCATGTTCACACATTACATTGCTGGTCTGGATGCCAGAGACCAAATGGGAAACTATGTAAGGAAGAAATGAGGAACAGGAGCAAAAGCGGAGCCACAGCTGAAGTTGACATAAAGAGAGGTTGAGCAGAAATACTGATTCTGAATAAGCTGAACTGCAACTCCCGTATGCATTATAGGTCAGTCAAGAATGCATTCAGACATGGTGACACCTTGTAAGCTGGCCTGTCTAGAATGGCAGATGGAGGTGGAACAATGAGTGCATCCCCATGGTCCTTTCTGATAGGGTTGTCACATGCATTATAGTAGGGTCATAACATTGACTTTCTAACACAACATCAGCAGCAATCCTTCTTTGTGGCTGAGTGTAACCTCTTGTCCTGCTATTACTTGTTTGCTAGCACCATGCTATATATATATAGTGGGATTGTTTACAAGTTCCTAGTGTGAATGCATAAAGACATTGGGCAAGAATCTAGGTGTTGGCATGCTATGATACATATGAAATCGAAAATTGGGAAGCATGCACAGACGTGTAGTTTCTTATCTATTTGGCTTCTATGCATGGGTTGAAGACACAAGGTTTCTGCTTTTCAGTCCATGTTCCCTACTGGTCTTTCTGGTTCACTTTCCACTTCTGGTTCATCATCATATGTTTTTGTGTAAGCAAAGATTAACAGGACAATATGCATTGTTGAAGTACTTTGAATATTCTGCACCCTCAGAACATTGCAGAGGAAGAACTTCTGCCACTGCTTGGTGGCAGCTGATGTGCATGGCTGAAAACTTTGTACTTTCAGTAGTACCTCCTTCTCCACTCCCTCCACCCCAATTCTTTCATGTTTTAATCTTTATTAAGTGCCACACATATATGGAATATGTATCATTATCTCCACAAATGTTCTGGCACAGTCAGTAGTGGCAAAGTAGTATAATCAGGGCTGTAATAAATGTGTGGTCCCTTTCCACTCACCCTGTTTTCTTCAGGACATATCTCTCCTAAGCAGACCTCACCTGACACTTCTGTTTGTCCTCTCATTGAGAGAACAATTTGGCTAACCAATTTGGCATTTTTCCACATAGATAAGTTCATAGACATGCCTATATAATTCTACTTGTGAACACTTAGGCTGACTCGGCTCACTGCCTTGGCTCACTGCCAGTAGTTCGATTCTGGCTCAAGGTTGATTCAGCCTTCCATCCTTCCGAAGTCGGTAAAATAAGGACCCAGATTGTTGGGGGCAATATGCTGACTCTGTAAACCACTTAGAGAGGACTGTAACGCACTATGAAGCAGTAAATAAGTCTAAGTGCTATTGCTATCTTAATAGCACTACTATTGTTCCATTTATTGTACAGATATTCCCCTGATCTCTTAACTTTCCTGAATCCCAGATATTTTATTTATTTATTTATTTATTTTTATTTGATTTATAGGCCGCCCTTCTCCGAAGACTCAGGGCGGCTTACAATGTGCTAAGCAATAGC
>JANHFK010003539.1:97577-111805 GCA_036250565.1 Sibynophis collaris | reverse complement strand
TATATAAACTTCTATTACTTTTGGTTCGGTGGTGTGTGCCTCATTTCAGAAGGATTACCGAGTGTGGGACACAACACACTGCCTTGTGGTAGATGCCAAATATCAGTGAGAAAATGAAGTGTACGATTTCACAAACTCAAATACCATGCCACAAATCCCCTTTTGCTGTTCTCTGGTGGTGGTCCTACAGACTGGAATGGAATCGGTTCTCAATTTATCAAGCCACTCCAGCAATATCTCATTGTTCACTATCGCCAAGGCATTTTGAGAAATCTAGAAAAATGAATACAATAACATTCCCCATATAATTTTCTCAGTGATATTCATCAATGAGAAAAATATAAAAAACAAGGCTCCTCCTGTGCTGTAGCCAGGCCTCAAGCCAGGTGTATAATTTAAAGTGAAGAAGGGGGAAAGCTCTTTTTTGAACAGACATATGATTGGATGAAGGAGAAAAAATGAATTGTGAATTACTTGCAATATAAAAAAATCATCCTCTGTCTATCTCAAGGCCACATATTTATTGAGTTCCTGTACTGCAGCTGGGCTGGAGTCTAATGTATTTATTTTATAAATAAATAACTTTATTTATAAAGTTATAAACTTTTGGAAATTCGGTAGTCAGTAGCTCCTTATCTTCTACTTGCACCTGAATTTCATAGTGAGCTGTAAAATCTGCTTTGTCAAGATATACAGTCTGGCAATAGGAGGAAAAAAAGATAGGGTTTCATGTTTGCAGAAATCTTGATAAATACGGGGAATTTTTTATTTTTTTAAAAAAAAAGAAAGCTCCCTTATATTTCCTTGATAATATGGTAAGAGAAAGCTTTCCACTAGTTCAAGAAGATTTTTCCCCTTGGGTGGGGGTCTAATCCTTGCTAAATTGATTTAAGAGTTAAGAGATTTGCCATCTGCTTGATTATTCCTAATACAAAGCTGTATCATTTAATGTAAATAGGTTTAATTACATCTTTGCCAGCAGTTTTGTAGCAACTGTAATCAAATAAGACTGAATAGTCTACTCTCTGGTTTCTTTTCAAAGTAAACAAAGAGCCTTTTAATTCTGAATCCAGGCACCATGATAATATATTAAAGAAGGGAAACCAGTACACTATTTACCAAAGAGTCTGGAAATTTCAAAAGGATGTGATCTATATTACAGGGCACTTGATAATGCAGAGGCGGGGACGAGATGAAGACTCAGTCAGTGACTCATGGAGGCTGCTAATGGCTTACTATAGAAAAAGAAAGCAGCAGAAAAGCTCAGAACGCCGAACAGCCTAAACAAGCAAAGAGGTATAAATAAATCAAGACTTGGCGTTTTAGAAGGTTTTATCCACCTTAATCATACCTGTGCCAGTTGTTGCATTCCCAGCTACCATAAGCACAATACTGGTCAATTTGGGCACCTTTTACCCAAAACCTAATTTTAACCTCAGCATGTTATAATTGCTTTATACGGTATCAGAGGTGGTATTCAGCAGCTTCTGACCAGTTCTGGAGAACCAGTAGCGGAAATTTTGAATAGTTTGGAGAACTGGTAAATACCACCGCTGACTGGCCCTGCCCCCATCTATTCTCTGCCTCCCGAGTCCCAGCTGATCAGGAGGAAATGGGGTGGATTCCCTGGAGTGGGGTGGGAATGGAGATTTTACGGTATCCTTCCCCTGCCATGCCTGCCAAGCCATGCTGTGCCACGCCCACCAAACCATGCCCACAGAACCAGTAGTAAAAAAAATTGAATCCCACCATTGCTTTCTACATATACAAGCCAGGGCCTCTAATCTAAAGATTACCCTTCAAGCCATGAAGTTAAGGATGAAGGATGTTGCGAGACTGCATATAGGCATACAACGTTTTTCTTGTTACAATCCAAAGTTTTAGCATAGTATGTATTCATGCAGCATAGGGTACACACAGTGGATTAGCTAATTCTGCAACTATACCATGTAAAGCAATTGTAAGACCAGAGAGCCAATTGTGCTGAGCCTCCCTCTTCAAAACATCCTCATTCAGAGTCATAGAAGTTGTAAATGCAAGAATTTATAAAACATATTTAAATAACTAGATTTTCATTTACTTTTAAGATGTCTGAAATTCATTGACGTAGGGCACTTTTCATACAGATATCTTACAGTGTTCATGAACTTTTCACCCACCTCATATATTTTAATTATTTCTCATAGCAGATATTGCAGCCAGGCAATTACTGAATGCATAATGCCTATATATTACACACATAAACAGATGCATGTACACACATTAAGAAAACAGTAATTACTTTTTATCTCATTTGAATAGTTTATCCTTTGTGTAGAGAAAGATCCTGCAATAGCAAACCATGTTATGTTTTAGACATTGACGTTTCCGTTAATGAAATTATGAGTATAGCATATAACAGGTTCTGAGTACCAAGAAAGATTCAGCATAGTGGTACAGTATATTGCACACATTTTTTTGTGATCAGAAGGCAAACCATGAGCTTCTACTTATCCCCCCAAATTCAGCATAGGCTCATATTCAAAATATTGGGGAGATTCCCTTTTCCAAGTAGGAAGTGTGTGATCCATGGCTGCATCAATCTGTTGACTGATAGATTTGTATCAGTCATATATTATAAACTTGCTTCCCATAAACCAGCCATCCAGTCTTCAGATATTTAATATCTCCAAGCAATAGCTCTACTGTGATCCATATGTACATTCATACAAGAAACAAAGAAGTAAATGCAGTCAGTTATAAATGAAATCAAAAAAGATTTATTTTTCCTTCTTTAAAAAAAAAGTTTAAAAAAACTATGTAGATAATGCTGAGTTGGTATCTATGCAAGAGTTCTACAAATTAAAACGCTAATAAGTGTACTTACTGATGCAGAAGTAGCAGGATATTAATGTTTCAATATAACAAAATCAGTTTTTCCTTCTTAATTTTATGGTGCAGTCAAAGAAAAATATACTATAGTTGGTTGTACAGTCAGCCAGATATTTAGAATGGATTTGACATTTTTGGCCATCTATGGAGTCTGTTCAAGGATCTGAATAGGCAAATGTTGTTGGTTAAAGAAATGAAACATTAAGAGGAAATAAAAGAATTGTCGCAGGATGTAAGTTGTTTCAAGTAAAGCTGCCTTTTGCAATTGACAGTTGGTGATTTTGTTCAAGTGGTACTCCACTAGCTTTTGGATTGCACCTAGATTGCTTATTACTACAAGTACTACATTTGCTTTCTTTTGCCACAATCAATCTACTTCTATTTGCAAATCTTCATATTTTGTGATTTTGTCCAGATTTTTCTCTTCCCTTCTGCTTCTTTCCAGATATTGCAATGTCCACAATCCAGACTTTTTAATCTTTCTTATCAACAATTATTTGACATCAACATCATTGTGCAACAGATACCTCTCTGTTTTGAATTCTAAAGTCCCAGACTACTTTAGTTTCTTTGTTTTCTATTATTTTGTTTATATTGTGGTCCCACCAGTTCTTACATGCAGGAAAATGGTATTTCTTGCAGATCTTCCAATGCTCTATTGTTGCTGTGTTGTTATGCCATTGTTTTTCATCAGTCTGTGCCATCTAACCAGGTGATCCACAGTTTCTTTAACTTCTTTACAAAGGCAGTATTTGATGTCTTGTTGCTGTCAATTCTGCCTTTGTAAGCATTTGTTCTTAAAGCTTCATTTGTGCAACTAGAGTTAGCCCCTCTGTCTCTTTCTTCAACTTTTCTGCTCTCAGCCATTGGCAGGTCTTGTATATATATATATTTCTATTATATTTCTATTTCTATTTCTACTATATATATATTTCTATTCTCCATTTGGTCTTTTTTATGGGCTACTTTAGTCTTTGTGATATTCAGTAAGTCTTCATAGTGTACTAGCTTCAGTGCATTTTCTCCACTTTTCACTATTGATGGTAAGAGTGGACATTTGTCCAGTCTAAATATCTCGGCTATATGTTTGAACAGCATTGAATATTGATTCTATTTCACATGGTGTTTTTCCATGCAGTATCAGATTATGAATATTATTGAATACACAAAATGTGAAATTACAGCTACCAGTTCTTTAGTTGGTGATGGCCTTCATACACATCCAGTTCTTCCTAGGAATTTAGGATGTTGTAAAGTATAGGTGGAGATCCAAATAGTGTGGCCTTTTATACTTGGCAGAGGCAAATTTTTGGCAATGTGCATATTTTCTAAGTTATTCTCATAATTATAATTTTCTATACATTTGGTGAGCCAAGATATATGCAATGGCATTAGGAAATAAAATTTTAAAAAAAGAAAAGGAATTGACACTAAAAGTGTCAAGGATTAATAACCCAGCGGTGAGTATCTTGCTTCCCTAGAGTTAATTCCATGTAATCTAAATTGTTGTTATATACTCTAACCCATTTGTAAGAGATAAGTTAAGACTGTATTAAAAGCCATCTGTCCCTCTCTGACAGATTTTTTCTACAGAAACAAAAAAGTAGGGAAAATGGAATACTGTCAGCCCTGGAGCCATTTTCCCCTGGCACATTCAGGGCTGCCAAAGTGGAGATGAGTTGAGCTGTGTTAATGGGAGGGGGGAGGTAGAGATAGCTGGGGATTGTAGCCAAAATAAAATTATTTCCTCTGAGAACCAAGGACTTTCCCACCAGGTGCGATGAGATGGGATCTGAGACCATATGACCCTTGGACTGTGACCTGATTGGACCATGTGATGGACTGAAATGGGCAGGGAAAATAAAACTTTACTTTTAACTAGGGGGAAACCCGGGTGGGGGTTAGAGTCGGGTTTCCACAGATGTGCCAATATGACATGCCTAATAAATCTATACTTTGAAGAATATACCTGCCTTGGAGTTTTAATTCCATTGGGTGTGTTATTTGGAACCCTGACAGAGTACCAGACAGGGAATGGATGTCCCTCCTTATTTTTGGAATTATCTACTTCAAGCTTCAGCCATGGTCATTTTGTGGCCCAGAATGGACTACCTTAAAGGGTGGGGGGGAACAATCCTAAATATAAACTTGTTTCATTAAAGAGGGAAATATATGAAGAAAGACTGGCAAAGCCAGTCCAGTTATTGAGAAATGCCACATGCTAGCCACTGTTCTGGAACTTTCATTGTTTACGCACCCATTTTATAAGGCTGGAAGAATAGAAATCCTCATCTTATGCTCAGTTTCATTCTAGCAGCATGAAGGATTATTTTTGAAATGTTGCATCAAAATGTAAATGATGGCTACACAACTCAAGTTGTGAATATTCTGAACCATCTAAAGGGAGCCCTTCAAATGTATTCAGACATTCAGGGAAGGTAATTGGTTCTCCAGAAGAAATTCAGTGAAGTGGGCTATTGTCAGAATTTCAGAAATTATTTTTAGTTTTTGTTGAGACCAGTTTCTGGTCCTCACCCAAGTAACAGAAGAGAAGATATAAAGGGGATCTAATTTTGTGCCTGATATTTGCAGCTTTCAGTTAAACAATAATTCTATAGAGAATTATTCTATAGAGTTCTATAGTCAACTACTGAAGGCTCATTTAATTGCGGTGTCAAAGATCATGCCGTTAGAACTCCAAAATAGTAGCTATTTTGATTCATATTGCTTTATTTATTTATTTTAGAATTGTTTTAATACCACCCATTCAATTGAACAGCATTCATGATAATACCTAAAGTAACCCCCAATAGCTTGAAACTTCTTAAAAATCAACTTAAAAATTAGATAATACTATGATTGCCTGCAGAAGTCACGATGTGTTGGACACAATTGCGCAACTAACCACAACAACATGATTGCCTGCACCAGTGATTTAAGTCTCAAAACCTCCCTTCAATAATAAACATTTGCAGTGGTGCCCAGAGAGGCATATTAAAAAAAAAATGACAATCATAACAACACAATCTGTGTGTGTGTGTGTGTGTGTGTGTGTGTGTGTGTGTGAATAAGGATTCTCCCCAGCCTTTCAGTAGATACCACTGAAAGTCTTAAAGTGTTTTAGAATTATTAGTCACAAGATAGATTAAAGAACCATATGTGATAGGAAAAAGATAAAATACACATTTTCATTCATTAAACTTTTTGGTCAATTCTTGCTTCCCCAGCTCTCTCACCTGTGATTAAATATTTCATTCTGTCCTTGTTGACTAATCATTTAAATTCCTTGTGATTTTGTTTATAGCTGCCTTCTGTTTTAGTATACATTTTTAATAGCCAATTTTTGAATTATCATGGTTTCTAAGTCAATTTGAACAATTCCCGTTTCTCAGCAGAAAAAGTCTGGCATGTGTGTCTAAAACAGGACTGTGCAAGAGAGCCAAATCTGTAGGGCACAAAGCATTTTTCCACATGGCAGCCCAGAAAAAAAAAGAAGAGAGATTCAGCAGCTTCAAAATGCTTTCATCAGGTGATACATATGTACCCACACATGCTCTGAATGACGTTTTGCTGTTTGAATTTGTATCTCTGCAAAGCCCTTGTGTAAAAGACATAATTATAGTCAATGATAGCCCTTAGCTTAGCTGGCATTTCAAAAGCTATAGACATCACAAAGGATAGGCCTGTTACTGGGTTTCAGTAACAGATTCTGACTTTTAGATCAAAGGAACAGTTCCATTAAAAAATAAGTCTGTAGCATAATTATGCATGGATAAGATGCCAATTTGCAAGTGTCATCTGTAGAAAAAAAGATTATTTGCTTCAACTTTGGAGTGAGAAAAAAAATGTTCTAAAAATTGGAAAGACAGAATCTTCAACCAACACAATGAAATGCATTGATTCTTTTGAACAGGCACCCCAGCCAGAATGTGTAATATTCTGCTAAATGAAGAATAGTCAGTACTACTGGAATCACCTCAAGACCTTAAAGAGGAAAAAAAAGAAGAGAGGAAGGTCTAATGTTCAGATCAAAAACTGAGCTGACAGATGAAAGTTGCAGTCTATTTCATGCTTCTCGCTAACTAAACAATTAAGATTTTTCTGATTAGCCATCTGCCATGCTTCGTTCTGAAAGAGATGCTGAAGAGCAGAACATTCCATCTCATCAACATATTTGATTCATCACAATATGTTTATCCTTGAAATATGGCACTTTTTCTTTCCTAAGCAAGTTTTTGAAACTGTATAAACACTGGAATAGAATAGAACAGGCATGTTATTGATAAACTGTTGCCAGATAAAGTGGGATGTGTTAAAGAGGCATAGGAGAAGAGCGTTTAAGAACTGGAACTTATCCAAGGCTTCACTTTTATTTAATTTGTTGCCAGGATTGCAAATGTATGGTTTAGCCAAACCAACCAAATTTGCTAGTCACACAAGCTGACATGCATCTATTTATGCATTGCTGGTGGATCTGGATATTTGCATAGGAGAGTCCATTTCTTTTCTTCACAGAATGTCAAGTTCATAAAACTTTTTAATCTTATGGATGCATTTATATTAGTCTGATTTAGAAGCAAATTAAAGTGAAAGAAATCGTTGACAGAAGTAAGGAAAAACAAGCAAGGCAAAATTAGACTAGGGATAGAGCAACTGTGTCTTGCAGCAGCTAAATCAGGGAAATGGCATCTTGTGTAAAAAATCTGATAGACTCCTGACATTACAAATAACTCCAGCTGTTTACAAGTAAAGACATTTCTTAGCAAAAGCTATTCATACAAATACCTTAGGACAAGAACAGGGATAAAATAATATCAAAGCCCTCCAGTGAGACACACCATTACAGATCTCAAAGTAGCTGTTCTGGGGAAAAAAAGAAATTTGAGTACAATTTGTACAAATACAAAACTGTACAATTGAGTGAGAGATTATTAAACTGACAGACAACAAAAGATTTCAGACTGTCTTAGAAGTTTTCAACAAGCCTAATGGGTTATTAACCCAATACAAATGTTAATGGATAACGTCTCCCATATAGAGACATGTGCACAACTAATTATCAACCCGTATTCCCCTTCCTTTCCCTCTTATTTGCAGGAGAAAAGGTGGCAGGGGGATTATTTTCCTGTTAGTCTGGACCCCCATGACTTTATGGACAAGTCTCTTCAATTTTCTTGGCAAGATTTCAAAAGTGGCTTTGTGACTGATCCAAGGTTACCCAGGTGGCTTTGTACTAAGATGGAATTAGTAACTTATGGTCTTCTGGTTTCTAGCATGATATTTTAACTAGTACAGCACGCCAAACGATCTTTACTTCATCCCATTTTAAATCCCAAATCATCCAACCACTCTATATATCTAGTGAAGTGAACAAAAGTTTCTGCCTTTTAATAAATTTGTTACACTGAAAGGGTGCCATCAGGCTCAATTTTCAGCCACTATAGACAAACATGGCTGACCAGAAATGTTAAAAATAGAGCAAGAATGAGTGTTGCTTGGAGAATTCTCCATAAGAAACAGAAGAAAAGAGGGATGCCAAGCAAGAAGTATTACTCTTAAAACTCAATTTTTTTAAAGACATCAATTGATGGCTTCCTTTTGAAGCCTTGATCTTAGAAATGGGGATCACAGAAAAATTCCACCACAAGAACTGTAGGAAGTTCATGCTTCACATATCCTTAACAGTTTTCACTATACATTTGCAGCCACCAGATCTGTTTCAAGAGATAAAGAGAAGGGTGGAAAATGTGTCCTGTAAAGATATCTAGATCCTCAAAAATCTTTATTCTATTGGTTGCTTGAGTTGGGTATTCTTTACAAAGAGTTTTTGTTGGAAAAAAAAGCCATTTGGGGGAGAGGAAGAGTTTAATGAAAAGAAAAATAGGGGTGACATGTTAGCAGTGTTCCAACATCTAAGGGATTGCCACAAAGGGAGGATGTCAACCTATTCTAAAAAAACCTGTGAAGGCAGGAAAAGAAGCAATGACGGAAACTAATCAAGGAGAGAAGCAGCCTAGAACTAAGGAGAAATTTCTTGACAGAACAATTAATCAGTGGGACAACTTGCCTCGGAAATTGTATATACTCCAACACTGAAAGTTTTAAAAAAGAGATTGAAAAACCATTTGTCTAAAAGGGGATAGGAGGAAGACTGAGCAGGGAGTTGGACTAGAAGACCTCCAAGGTCCCTTCCAATTCTATTATTTTGATAAGGTAAGCAAGGGAACTCTTCATTCTGTTTAGCATTGTAAAAGTCTGGTATTCTTAACATAACTCTCTTGGCTCTTTTCTTAAGACTTTTTACCCTACCTTTCTCTTCCTGAGCTAACTATATTATCTGACCTTACATACTATGTTTTGCTCTAAACATGCAGGCTTTTTAAAGTTGAAGGAAGCTTGGAAGATGCTCTTGGTGACCTCGTACATTTTGAAAAAGGAGGAAGTGCAGTCTGACCGCATTTTCTTTAGATCAACCCTTCTCTGTGGCTACCATTTTATCTCATCAAGGAATCCTCTGGGGAACCTCTGCTCCAAAATAAACTTGTGGTAGAATTCTTTCATATTTCTTGCCTCTCTGAAAAATCATGATGGAGAAAAGGAACTGAATCTAATTCCCACTTTGGAGCAGCTGATGTGCTTCACTGTGACTTGTTTGATAAGTGTATTTGCGTCCCTCCTGCTGGATTGGGTTGGACAAATCAGTTCCTCACACAGCTGATGATAAAGTAGCAACAGTGAACTGCACAATGTAGTGTTTATTTGTTGATAAAATAGGCCCACAAACTATTTTGTTCTTGTTGAGAAAGTCCAACTTCTTTTTATTTAGGTTGTATTTTCTCCTATTTTAATTGGTGAGCAAAGCAAAAAAAAAATGCAGTCGTAAACAAGACTAAGTAAATCACTACTCCAAGGAAATACTCCTCCATTGCTAAATGCCAATATTGAAGATCTGATTATTTTTCTTTTTGCAGGAATGCAAATTGCTTTAAATACTGAAGGATAACCTTGAAGTAAAATAAAGCACATTGAAAATGGTGTTTGGGACGATTGCTAAAAGTTAATGTTTACGATGTTCTGGAAGTACTATTTTAGGAATTTGGCTTCCAATGTTAGCCTAAACATAGGTTGCTCCTTTTGGACTTCACATATTCACATATTTTAATCAGGCAGTTTTATAAATGAATTTTAACCTTGTCTTAAATTTTATTCACTAATTTTAAAGGTAGATGTATAACTACTAGCTGAGATGAATGGACACATTGCTCTTACTGGTCTAAGATTGTAATAAACTGGAAGATTCACCTCCAATACATGTTCCAATGTTAACCAGTTCTGCTCCGATAAATGTTTCACATAAAATAGAACTTTAATGTTGAAGGAAGGAAATGGGATTCTGTAAGCATCAATTCTAATTTAGCCCCCTTATGCATAGAAAATAATACACTATTATCAGCTTTGTTAGGGATTGGATCACCCTCATTCTCTCTGTTTGCAATCTCTGATATCACAACTTTTTTTAAAAAAGTTTGCATCCACATCTCAAAGATTCTTCTTCCCAATGATCTCAGAATACCTTAATTTCTTTTCAGAAATCATTCACATTCTATGCGGTTAGTTTCACTCCCCATTAGGTAAATTGAGGATTACATTCTTAATCCACTAGTTCTTTTTTGTTTTCTCTTCCTTATTAGAAACTCCCTATGAAGGTTTCTCATACTGCTTCTCTGTTCCAGTTTTTCATAATGTCTTTGTAGCTTTGTAGCTCCTGAAGGAGCTGGAGTGCCAAGCTGTCATGTTTCAGAGACAATGGGGAAAAAAAATCTAGTCCACCAAATAATATTTCCAGATTTTTAGGGCACATTATTTCTCTATTTTAAGACATTTATAAACCTTAGCAGAAATAATACTGCGGTATGAATCTAATACTTAAATTCTTCACTGGAGAGCTAAGCTTCTGCATCTTTTTGCTTACAAACTGGATTGGTTTCCAGCAGATCACTCCTGTGAAGAGGTTTTAAGGTCAATCTGAAACACAGATAGAGTAACTTTATTTGTGTACTGGGAGAGTTGCAAGCCTATCTTTTCTGGGCTATTTCTTTGAATTATTTAAGACAGGGAAGCAGAACACTTGTCCTTTTCTTGTCTTTCTGAAACTGGGAAAACATTGGTAGAGTTATTTCAAAATGCAGTGAAGACAAACAAAAAGTATTCTCCTTGTTCGGTTACATGTGTAAATGGGACTTGGATTATGGCATGATTATAAAACTAGGCTATGCAAATACTCACCTCCTTGTTCTGGAAATGGCTTATTCTTAGGAAAAGTCTTGGATACAGCCTAACTATTACAGATATGTAAATGAATGATCCAGGGTTTAACGTTTCTCCCATTTTTCTGGCTTAATGAATATTTGGCCCTTCTCTTCATCATCATAGATGGCAGCTGGAATTTGTTTCTCTGGTAGTTTTATTCCCCTTCATTCTTAACTGAGTTTTTCCAACTTGAAGTTACCTAGATTTCAATTAATTTTTCCCCATAATTTGTTTTATTGAATTATAAAACAGAACATTCTATTGAATGAGTGGTATTTATTTAACATTGACTAGAGATTATTAATGCTGTCATATTTTTATATTTTAAACCTTTAGAGATAAAATATATATCAGTATTAATTATGATTTCTAAACTATCAACACTGATAACACTGTGTAACACTGTTTAAATGTATCACCCAAAATATGTCATTAATATAAACAGTGCAAAATACATCAAACCATTTGTTATATAATAAGGTTTTCTATCTTTTTTTTGAATTTTTTTTAAAAATTTTTAAAAAGAAGAAACAAAACAAGACATAAAACCATATTTTGTACAAAAAGGTTTTCTATCTTAAGCTTAATACTTCATACTATTCTTGCCACAGTATCATTACATATTATTGTTTGTATATATTAAAGGGGGAGGGATAAACTACAACAGGAAATAGATAAGAAAAGTGAATTTTCTCCCTTTTACAGATTTTTTTTATTATCCTGTAATCTCTTCACATCAGGATGGAATTAGAACAACTTAATGGAGCTGAGCATTTACTGGCTAGATGCCGTTCCTGATTCCTACACGGAACTCACAGCAGATATTTTCTCTTTGCATCCAGAGAGAGAAATATCTGCCGCTACCTAGGATCAAACTCATAGCCTCCTGATTGTGAGGCAAGAGCTCCACCTCTAGGCCACCAGGCCACTCCATCAAATGAAAGATATACTAACACAAAATGGGGTCCTTGATTTAATAAGGGCAATAGCTGCTATTACAGTAAAATAAAGTCTTGGAAAAGAAGACTGAACTATCTAAATGTGTGTACATCACGTTGTACTTTGTGAGATAAGGAGATTCGCCCTACCATAAGGCTTTTATCAGTTGCAACTTCTAGGAATTCAGAAAGTTGTGTGCCTAATATGCTGGAATGGGGGACAATCTGGATGTGTGTTTTTAAAAAGCCACCACTAAGCCTATAGCGGATTCATCTTTACAGGCAGCTTAGCAACACACATTCTTTCATCAAATAGCTGGAACAGACATGTGTTCTGAGAAACTCCAATAAAATGCTTTGCAGAACTGTATGGCCTAGATATTAATAAGTATATATATCCATACTAATGATGATGAACCAGCTGTCCATAGAAAAGCTGATTTTAAAGCATATTGCATTTTATCATCCTGACAGTTCTCATGAAAGCTCAGAGGGAAATTATTTCTATTTCTTGTGCTAGTGTCAAATTAGAGTTCTACTTAAAAGATAGCAGGGGACACCCCATCTTGAACATTTTATATTCCCATTCATATGACCTATTTCTTTTAATACTTTTCCATTAAGAGTGTTCTAGTACAAGGAGGCCAAAGGCCAAATTTTTCTGTCATGTGGATGAAATTAAACAAGGAATAATTCCACAGGCTGAAGAATCAACTAAAGCCGATGTAAGAGAAAGAAAATGATTATATCTACAGAGCGCTTCAGGGGAAGAATAAGCTGGTTTTTCTTATAGCTGTAAAAAAGAATGGGGAAGCCATTCACTGTAGAACATTTCCTGACACATGGGAACAAGCTATAGCTCATAACCAGGGAGAGCAGGCTTTGCATACTAAAAGTCCCAGATTCAACCCTGTCATTTTAAAACAGGAGCAAAAAGGAGCAAAAAGGAGCAAAATTATTACATCTAACGTCTATGTTGACAGTACCATGCCAGCTCAGTTTAACACATCAAACACATACTAGCTTGAGAAGTGTTTTTACTAACTGAGGGATTCTGCATTCTTACAACATCCCTGGATAGAAACCATGCTGGGGTAGATGGAAGATGAATTAATGCTCTGATTTATTGTAAGGCAGATTCTTATTTACTATTGATTTAACATACTTCAGTGATGAGTAAAATCCAGGTTTTTATCATTCCCATTTACATTCATTTTGCTAGCTTACTTTCAAGGTATTTGCTGTCAGTCACATCATGCTTAGCCATTACGTCTGCAGCTAAGTGACAATAGTAGCAACAAATTCCCAGGGGTACATTATGGCAAAGCACCCATAAACAGTCAAGCCCATTCTGAGTCTGAACACATTGCAGAGACATCTCTTTCCTGTTCATATCAGCACACTGTGTGTTTGACAAGTGTCATGAGAGAGAAGGAATACAGAAAGACTTTTCCCAGTAAAATTTATCTCATCTTTCATGCAGACCTGGTTGATAAAGTTGTGACTGGTTTGCAAAATGTAAAGGCAATCTAGCCAAGTTTGCTTTTCACTGGTTTTGGGAAACTGAGCTAGAATCAGAAATCATGGCATCACCATGTTTTTCAGTTTTAATTTTTTATACCTTGCCTTTATTTTTATTTTTTTAACAATTCAAAACAGTATACACAAACACACTTGAAATATTCCATCCATATTCCATCCATCAGCAAGATATAAAAAAGATGTTGAGACTCTAAAAAGAGTGCAAAGAAAAGCAACACAGATCACTAGAGGACTGGAGTAAAACATACGAAGAACGGTTGCAGGAATTGGGTATGTCTAGTTTAATGAAAAGAAGGACTAGGGGTGACATTATAGCAGTGTTCCAATATCTAACGGGCTGCCACAAAGAAGATGGGTCAACCTATACTCCAAAGCACCTGAAGGCAGAACAAGAAACAATGGATGTAAATTAATCAAGGAGAGAAGCAACCTGGAACTAAGGAGAAATGTATTGACAGTTAGAACAATTAATCAGTGGAATGGCTTACCTTCAGAAGTTAAAAAGAGATGTGACAACCATTTGTCAGAAATGGTAGAGTCTCCTGCTTGAGCCATAGTTTGGATCAG
>JANHFK010003539.1:9401-20688 GCA_036250565.1 Sibynophis collaris | reverse complement strand
ATGGAAGGCTGAGTCAACCTTGAGCCTGGTGAGATTCGAACCTGCAGTAATTGCAGGCAGCTGGTGTTAATAACATAAAATGAGGTGAACTATCATCTGCCAATCTCCTGAAACAGATTATCTACTGAAGGGATCCAAGCCATGACAGTTCAATCCCAAAAACGAATGAGCCAGGTGCAGACATGTAATTATGGAATTAAAGAAGAGGATTTAAGTGATGGAATCTTTTCTATAAATTCTGCAGATTACAATGCTTCAGGGTTAATCTATTATTAGCAGGTGTTAATTCTAACACTGTCTGGATGAACTGCTTAATGAGCTTTGCAGCATCACTTTGTTACTAACCTATAGGAGGGAGGCCAATATCAATGTATCTTTATGGCAAACAGCACTGTGGGATTCTGTTGCTCTATGAAATTCATCAGGCAAATGGCCTAATGTAGTTGCCAAAATATTGTGTGTTGGGAGCAGTAGTGGGTTCCACTTACATTCGCTACTGTTTTGGAACTGTGAGCATGCGCCTGCTTGCTTTGCTCATGCACGGCACTTCTGTGCATGCCTCCTGCCGCCATCACTACGGTTCGTCCGAATTGGGACGAACTGGTAGAAACCCCCCACTGGTTGGGAGGTAGGCATTTTGTGTTTGTTTTATAAAGTGGAAGTTGGGAAAAATGTGAGATATTTTTGATTGCTTTCATGAATCTCTTATAAATTTAAATGCTCCAAGGGCCTCTAGAATTCTGCCATTTCTATCATGGACCCTATATATTTTTTAATTATTGTTGGAAGACTTGAAATATCTTCAATATATGAATATATTAATAACTGCTTCTTTAAATATATATATAGGAAAGTATATATGGGAAGGTAGAAGAATTAGTTGCTGAAGGTTGTTTGTCTTTTTTTTTTTAAAAAGTTACATATTTGGCATCATTTTCATTCTATGTATCAAGTATAGAACATCATTTACAGCAATAAACTATCCCAATGTTCATCTAGTAGTATTGAGCAATTAATTGGCTGTTCCTCAGTCATTATTTGCATTAGGCTTCTTCATTCATGTCTGTGATTTGCATCCCGTCATTTCACTGTCTCATCTTAGTAATATTATCTCTAACTCTATTTTGTACAGGTACCCTTTATATGAGCAACAGAGGATCCCAGTCTAAAAAATGCTGAGAAAAAGCTGTAAGAGTAATGGTTAATTACTTTTAGATTAGAGCCCTGATGGTGCAGTGGTTAGAATGCAGTATAGCAGGCAAACTCTGCCCATTGCCTGCAAGTCAATCCTGACCGGTTCAAGCTTGATTTAGCTTTCCATTCTTCCAAGGTCAGTAAAATGGGGACCCAAATTATTGGGAGCAATATACTGACTCTGTAAACTGCCCAGAGAGTTCTGTAAAGTACTATGGGGTGATATATAAATCTAAGTGCTATTAATAGATGAAGCACTTCCAACTGATTAAGAAGTTATTAATATTAATATTTGTATGCTAAACATGAAATGGCTGTTATTGGCTGTTTTACAGGAAAGAGAACCTTGAATGATGAAGAATCATCTTTCAAGTGAGATTTAGCTAAGAAAAAAATATTTGGGAATCATGCAAGAATTGGATTAATACTTATTTGTGGCAGATATCTACAGCAGAAAAATTGTGCTTTTAGCAAGATAATTTCTATTTTGAAACCTACCCATGTAATTGTTATACCCAGTAGAGGAAACGTTCAAAGCAAAGCAATCTTATTTTCATTAATTTCAGACAACTTATAACTTTCTCATTTCAGTACAATGAGATTTTTATCTATTGTTTCCACCAAACTTATTAAACAAGATTACAGCTTCATTCTGAGGAATGTACATGTTTAGATGCAAGTAATAAAACCGAAAATATACAATCATTTCTTTCAGGTAGGAAAGAAAAAAAAAACCCTTGTAAAGCAAGACTGATTGAAGCAAGGACACAAACATCACAATTAGAAGTATACATAATCCAAAACTCAATCAGAAAAGTTGTTTTGCATGCTTCGGTTAGAAATAAATTGAGCAGAAATCAAAGTTAAAATGAGAAAAATTGAAATATCCTATCTCTCTTTAAGAAATTGCAAACATTTCTGTCCTCTAACATAGCCTTTCCAACTTTTACGGAACAATAAACAAATATACCACTGAAGATTATTGCCAAAATACATGTCAATTATGATTTTATGGTTTAATCTACATACAAATATTGGTGCCAATCTGAGCATATAATGACATCCTGCCACAATCAAGCATCAGCAGTTCCAGAGCACAATATGGTACCATACTATGTTCTTTTTAACAACGGCACAAGCCCTTACAGCCCTTACAACCAAATATTAATCAACAAGAGACACTGCCATTACATTGTACCACTGATACAGGGATCCAAACCATTTTTTTTTCATTCATTCCTTCAAAATTTGCAAGGAAGCCAATCCCACATGGTGCAGTGGCACCTTGATTCTTTTTAAATCAATTAGGAAATAAAAGAATGAGCTCCATTTTATTTTATTTTTTATTTTAGTTAAATAAATACATTTCAAAATATATATGAGAGAGCCAGTTTGGTGAAGTGATTAATTCATCAAGCTAGAAACCAGGAGACTGAGTTCTAGTTCTAGATGTTGATACTTTTGCTGATTCAAAACAGAATACCAATTTTCATTAACCAAAATCGATAGATGAGGTTACATCGTCCCAGTAATTTTTACATGCTGTAATGAAATTTATTATTTTTCAAAAACCTAGTTTAAACCAATTTCCTTATAATATTCTCTTTTTGTATAAATGACCAGACCATAAGATCATTTTCAAAGAATTTTGTGTAGATATGTTTTTTAAATGAAAGCAAGCTTTCATTGGAGGTGCCAACTCCAGTGTTAAGCAAGCTTTTTGGACTTGCCAACTCAATTGCAGAATAATCTTTCCAAGGAAACCAGCTTTACATAGCTATTGTATCCATATTGTTACCCCAGTATTCCACTTTACATCACCATCAGTGCTGAGGTGTCACAGTGGTTAGAGTGCAGTACTGCAAGCTACTTAAACTGTCTGCTAGCTGCAGTTCAGCAGTTCAAATATCACCGGTTGAGGTGAGTAAAATGAGGACCCAGATTGTTGGGGGCAATATGCTGACTCTGTAAACTGCTTAGAGAGGGCTGTAAAGTACCATGAAGCGTTATATAAGTCTAAGTGCTATTCTATTGCTATTTTATAGTACAATTTCTAATAGGCCTCAGAGGGAGTTGCTTTGGATATTTGGATCTTCCGGTATGGGTAATCTTCCATTTGTTGGCAGTAGCACTGTTTTAGACAGACCCAGTGTATGATTTGGGACTTACAGTTCCTACTCAAAGAACAGGTAGCAACTGTGGCTAGGAGGGCCTTTGCATTCCTGGAATTTGGGGAAGGGGAAGGCTTCTCACTGTCACTCATGCCCTCATTACCTCTCACCTAGATTACTCCAATGCACTCTGCTGCTCAATCTTAGTGCTTTTAGGTGCAATTCAAGGTACAAGATGTCACCTTTAAAGCCAGCCATAATTTGTCTTTCACAAATTATTTTACCAGTACAATTCAATCAGACAGGATGGGTATGCTTCAGATTCCATTGCCAAAGAATGTCAGTTTGTGGGGCCTAAAAGCCTTTTCTGCCTTAGCATCCAGCTTATGGAACATCCCACTCTGAAGATCAGGATAGCCCTGACACTGCTGGACTTTCATAAGCCCCTGAAGACTTGATTCTGTACTCAGGCCCCAGGTGCTAAAGATGTGTGCGGACTAGGTTCTTGGTTGGATAGTAATTGCTGCCTGGCTGCAATGTATATTTTTTGTAATGTTTTTTTTAAAATTTTAACTTATTGAGATGGACAGGTGGGTGGATAAGCAGATTAATTTAGAAATCATAACTGGTTTAACAACATAACTCAACAGCTTTTAAATCGTAACAGAGAATTTAGTTTCATTTAAGAGAATTAAACTAGTCCTGATACAATGACATCCATACTTTTTTTTAAACTTTGCACATGTTTTGAACTGAAAATATGAATTTATCTAAAACCTAGAACACAGTACATGCAATTTTGCTTCTTTGATTTCTATTAACTGTAATTATCAAGAATTTCTTGAAAAGGGAAGCAAACTGTATGCAAAATATAATAAAGCAACTTGATTGGGCAAATTCAGTAAGTACTTACTGCATCAGATGTTTTGCTTGGATTATTGCTAGGATTAGAAGAATGTGAATTTGAGCTATGAAGAGCACTGTGGTTATGAGAGTTTTCTTGTGGAGAATAACTGGTCCCTAGAAAACAATGGTTTATATTATTTCTCATTTACGTAAGTCCAACATACTTTATCTTGGTGCATATAGGCTAAGCACCATGTCTCTCTCATACACATATATACACTGTACAGGACCAATTTCCCACTGAAAAGCTATATTTTCTAAAGAAAAAAGTTTCTGAACTGAAATATAAAATTATAAATTTAATAAAATATTATGAATGTTCAGCACAACTGCCCCCAGTAAAGTTCAATCATTCATTCTAAAAGATTACTTCAGAAATATGCCAAAGTATAACAGAGCCATGAAGTTCACATTGAAAGTTTCTATCATCTATCCATCCATCTTAAAAATGCCTCCAACTCCCAGCCCTCAAGAGGTAGTCAAGTAAAGTACCATGTTCAATGGTATTGATAACTGTGGAGAGATCCAATTACAATTAGGAGACAACTCCTCACATGCAGGTCCTGAGGAAAATAATCCACCAGTGACCAGAATAACAGAGTCAGAAGGGACCTTGGGGGGGTCTTCTAATCCAACCCCCTCAAGCAGGAAACCCTATACCATTTCAGACAAGTGGTTGTCCATTCTCTTCTTAAAAACCCACTACTTCTGAAGGCAAGCTGTTCCACTGATTGTTCTCAATGTCAGGAAATTTCTTATTTCTAGTTTGGTCCTCTGCTTCATTAGACTGATTGGTCTGTAGTTTTCTGGATCCATTTCCTCCCCTTTTTGAAGATTGGAACCATGTCGGCTTTTTTCCCATCCTCTGGTAGTTCCCCAGTGCTCCAGGAGCTTTGAAAGATTTGGTTCAGAGGTTCCAACATACGTGCCAGCTCCTTCAGAACCCTGGGGTGTAATCGATCTGGTCCTGGTGATTTCAATTTGTCTAGAGTGGATATGCATTCTCTTACCATTCTGTTGCCTATTTTGACTTGTAAACCTATTCTGTCATTTTTCCTTGATGTTTTTGTTTTTTACATGTTGAAACTTTATTATTGTTGACATTTGTTGCCAGTCTAAATTCATTCTGACCCTTAGCTTGCAGATTTGGGGTATTTGCTGGTATTCTGTTTGACGTATGTGCCCCTTTCTATTTTTTGTATTTTTGTATTTTCCTTTATATTGATTTGGAAATAAATAAAAAGTTTGTATGATTGTATTTTACAATGACAAGTTTGAATTATAATTGTTCAAATATGGTAATATTTTAGAATTCTCTGGGAACTGTATCCAAGTTTGGGGGTGTATATGTCACTCTGGAGGCCCAAATGGAGATGTCCAACTGAGGCCATGACACTAATATATATAAGGGCTGTGGAGGCAGAATCAGCACGTCACCACAAGGTTTGCATTCTTAATGGTCCAGTAAAATAAGACAAAGCAGTATCTTTGATTTTCTCCCACTAAACAGCTACAAAAGCTAGAAATCTATTAATCTCCCATTCTTTTTCAGTGGACACCAATTGAAAATGAGCTCTGAAACATACTTTGCAATGCTTGATGCTTTGTAATAAAAAACGTGACGCTTCATACTTTCATATGGGAATGTGTTTAGGGGAAGAACATTTAATAAAAAAAAAGATTCTCCTATTTCTTCTGCTTTATATAATCTCCAGTGCTCTTATGTGGCATCATGCTCAATATTTCAAAACTAAAAATGCCTTGCTTCATCCAGGCATGAACCTTCAGGGAGAGTTGAGTATCACCATCTAATTTGTCTGGTCACTAGAGCAATTAATCTTTAGATCCTTAAATTTCAAAACAATTCCTATATTCTCCAACAGTTTCAACAGGAGGATTTGCTTAAACAATGGCTTAAAAGATTTATTAATGACTGATGAAGAAACAAAATAATTGTACTTTGCCAGTTTGATGCACAGCATGTAGCTTGTTCCCCCTGTGGAGTATTGATGCTTCTAGCTCAGTTCACAAAAAAGTAATTCAAAAGTCTGCCAATGAGTCAGATCTGCTTTTCCCCTCCCTCATTGGGCATGTTATGGCAGATTTCTAGGTAGGTCCCCTGATGAAGCCAAGGTGGACTAGAGTGGGGGAGGACAATAAAGGAGCCAGTGGTCAGGAACAAAACCAGGACACAACATGCCTATTATATAAAACTGATGTCCAAATTATTGCAGAAGATTATTCACAGTTTATCTATAAATGTGTGACTATTCCAGAACCTGAAAATACTTGACTACTCATGGAAATTCTCTAAATATATCACCTGGAACCACCATAAATATTCCAGAGGATTTCCCAGTTTAAAGTCAATTGTTCATGATATGGCAGTCAGTGTGAAGCTGAATTCAGATTAAATGAGGCACTGCTGGCATATTATGATAGGACTGTATGACTGTAACCTTGTTGCTGGTATCCTTATGATTTATATTGACTGTTTCCTAATATGATTTGATTGCTTATTTGTGTCCTATGACTATCATTAAGTGTTGTACCTTATGATTCTTGATGAATGTATCTTTTTAAAAAATGTACACTAAGAGAATCTGCACCAAGACAATTCCTTGTGTATCCAATCACACTTGGCCATAAAAAATTCTATTCTATTCTATATCTGGATGCATAAAGTATTAAAATGAATCTAAATACGACATTGATTCTCTAACTCACATCCTATTGATGTCCCTCCTCTCCTTTGGTGTCATCTTGGCCATCTTCAATATATATATATATTGTTAGGGTATATCATAACTTGATACGGAATAGATTTTATGAGTGGTTAGAGATAAGAGGTAGAAATTAGATGAAGAAAGATTATTGCTATGTATGAATTAGATATAAAGATGGTTTATAATTATAAATAGGCCAATATAATTAACAGAATTAAAAATGAGCTAATATAAAAAGAAATTTAGCCAAAACTATTCTGCTACATTATTATTATTGTTACCAGTATATGTGTTAATATTTCTTTTTGTTCTCTCTTTGTTTTGTTTTTTTGTAAATGATATACCCTGGCAACACACTGTATCTTGGGCTTTTTCTGAGTGCTTCAGTTCTCTACCTAATCCATAACTGTATTTTAAGGAACCCCCTTACCAGTGGGACCTTCAAGATGCTGAGGATGGAGGCCATCAGCATTGAGGATTTGGGGTTGTCACCTCCAATGACAGAGAAGAGGGAGTCCTTCTGGTCACAGTTGTAATCTGGAACCATTTGGCGTCGTGTGGAGAGCAAGGAGAGGCTGATTAAAGAAATCCTCCTATTCAACTGGACATTGTCATACATGTGGAAGCCCAGGGTGATGTTGGGGAGGAGAACCAAATCCTTGTTGATCTCGCTGACTGCAAACACCAAGGCTTGGAACTGATGATAGTTGTTGGGCATGGGGCTAGAGTGAGAGAAACATTGTGAAGCATTACAGTAAAGTTTGTGTATGCTGGTGGAATGCCTTGTCTTTGATCTTTGTGGAGATCTC
The DNA here is from genome assembly GCA_036250565.1 of Sibynophis collaris. Classification (NCBI taxonomy): domain Eukaryota; kingdom Metazoa; phylum Chordata; class Lepidosauria; order Squamata; family Sibynophiidae; genus Sibynophis; species Sibynophis collaris. Next base: position 12,942 of record JANHFK010003539.1, on the reverse strand, counting down.
TCTTTGGAGAAGGAAGTCCCAAGTATTAATAGGTTGTTTTTAAATGTTTTTTTTAAATTAAACCTACAGCAGCTTCTGGCTGCAGATGCTCCAGTCCAAATGCTGTAAGCAAAATGAGTGCAATCAATCACTCCAGCAGGGCAAGATAAGGAATCCCAGAAGTGAAGAATAATTCCAGGAAGACAAGATAAGCACACAGAAGCACGACACTAATTCAAACAGTTAGGAGGAATGCCAGGAATGCAGGCCACAACTCTCAACACAAGGTGAATTCAGTGTTTATTCCTGACAAACGCCCCTCCCAACTGCCTCTCCTTTAAACTCCATCCCCAGGTGTGCCTTGTGAAGGGAATCAGACCCCTCTCTTTTCTCGTAAACCATGCAACCCACATTGCTTTCTTCTGTGTTCTTCCCTGCGCACCCTAGGATGAGGAGGGGGTGGGCCTTGGTCTTCACCTGAACACCCTCTCCCTTGTTCTACCTTTCCCCTGCTCTGCCCATCCTGACTTTGCCCTTCCCCAGTTTCCTCCACAACCAACAGAGCCATTTTCCTGCTCTCTCTCTCTCTCTCAGATGTTCATCTTCCATCTCGGATTCTGACTCCGATGGGGGCATGACACAACTTGTAGGTCAGTAAGAAAGAAGAAAAGCCTATCACGGACCATTTTATAACCTTCTATCATCCCCATCTTCACTGTGCTTCAGTATCTGTAATCCTACCCAATTTCTCCTGTAGCACCCTAATCAATTTTGGTCTCTCTTGGAGCAGCTTGTTCAGGTCTGGTTAAACATTGCTGGGAACTAGATTCCAGTAAAGGTCACAGCAAAGATTTACTGAGGGTTATTATTCATAAGCACTGATTCCAAAACTGAGTTTTTTTAATAGTATTCCATGCAGGAAAAGCTTTGAGCTTTTCCTTGAGTGTTCCAGCGTGACTTTCCCTCCAAATTAACAGTGTAAGTCATCTTCTTCACTAGGGCAATAAATTTCTTAATGGGTTGCCCCTCATCACTCTGTATGTGCTTTATTGTCTTCTTGATCAGAGATGGATTTCACAATTTTACTACTGGTTTGCCACGCATCGAAAATGTGAGCATGTGCGTAGCTTAGAAAATGTGGCTAAATAGGACGGCATAGCACCAGGTCACCACTACCAGGACACTATTACCAGTTCACTCAAACTGGTCTGAACCAGCTGAATATCACCACTGTTCTCGATGAACAATTCTGGAAAGATTGGTAATCTAGCCTCTTTTATGAGTTTGGCTCTTTATTGGGAAAAACACAAAGATTTGAACTACACAAGGACATTGAAACATCACTAGAACGAATATTTTTGAGCCAACCAAGCCAACAATCATCTACATTTTTCTCCTCCAGCTGAAACTTACACAAACGGGGTAGAATACCATAATGGGTCCATTGTAAAGTCTAGGCTGACAATGTTATCAAAGGCACCAAGTGGAAAATTTCCACCAATAATGAGGTCACCAGATCTGTAATAGTATTCCTTAATCTTTAAACGTTTTGGCAAGACGCACATGGTTTGCTTTCTCATGGAAGATGTTGGAGATGTTGGAGGCAGGAGCCAGAAGAGCAGCAGCAGGAGGAGAGGCAGCCCAGTCATCCTCGTCACCTTCCCTCCTAGATAAAAAATCAAGGTTCGTGCAGAAGCTGATTTACAGGTATCACTTGAAATCTCAGCAGAGTCTAAGCGCAGTCTGCTCATTCCACCTCGATGACCCCCAATGCAAATTTATAGGAAATGTATTTTCTCTTATCTGTGTTTGGGCTATGACCAAAGAGAAAACTGAGTCAGCTGAGTCTCACCCCAAAGCTAGAAGTTGGCTCTTTGCAAGACACAAAAAGTCTCCCTCCCTCGATTGGAAGAAGTGAAAGAATATTTGTAATCAGGTTTTATCTTGGAAGATTTTTGTAGGTGGAAATTCATAGGGGATACATTGAAAATTTACCGTTCTGATAATTGCAAAGAAAAGTAGTTGTCCTACCCACTTAGTACTAGATTTTGTTTGTGCACCAGAAAAGGAAAAACATGTTTGTGTCTCTTGCTGCTATTCCACAGCAAATGGATTCGATCCTCAAGGGGAAGTTGGGTATTTGACCTACACAAAACAGTCCCTGCACACAAGATGGAATTTGAACTTTGCAATAGCTTCTTTGGATAGAATGAATGCAAAAGGGAACATGATGGCACATGGACAATCAGTTGTACCCTAGTAAGTGTGGGCAAAAATACCAATGCAGGATGAAATAACTGGTTTATTGATACTCAAATGGAATGGGGCAAAAGTAGAAACTTTCTCCTTCCATAGATTTTAAAACAGGCAGGAGGATCTTTCAAGTTGTCAGGCTAATTTAAAGTCTACGGTAGGGTTATATGAGAATTTGTTGGAGCTATAAATGTTTGTGGTGAAATAACTGATTTATTGATACTCAAATGGAATCAGGGGAAAGTAGAAGCTTTCTTCTCCCATAGATCTTTTGCCTTAGTTCCTGACAACCCTTGGATGCACTGCCGTGCTTGGGCACTGTTGTGCAATCTGGGGTCATAGATCATAGTTGTGGCCAGGGAGGTCTTTGTATAGATTCAATTTGTTAAACAGGATGATCTTGAACTGTGGAGAATCTGAACACCCACGAGAGGGACAGAGCAGTAGCCAGAGTAGAGGCAGGAAGACTCAGTTATTTGGATTGGATTCAGCAGTTGAGCTGGGCCAGCATGGATTCTTCCTTGAGAGATAGTATTGGATCTCCACCTCTTAAGGAGGTCTTCATATTCTCCCCCCTCAAGAAACTATGGTTGCCCCCCACCATAGTGGACAACTTTCATCCAGTACCAATGTTCCTTTTTTAAAGGAAAAATTGTGCAGAAGGTGGTCATGCAGTACCTTCACCAGATCATGGGTGGATTATCTAGGCCCCTTTCAGTCAGCACTCAGGTCTTGGCATGGATGAAAAGTCATTGGTTTTAAAGGTCAAAACTAACACCTAGGACTGGATGCAGAAGCAGACTGGCACACAATGCAGCTCCTGCAGCAGAGGTGTTACATGCACCATTCTTCTCATGCCCAAAATTACCAGGCATCTGTGTTCTATACTAGCCAAACCTTCCAATTAGTTTTCAAGGGTTGCCCCATGTGGAGCATATTGCAGTAGTCCAAATGGGAGATGACCGTGGCATGAGTGACTGAGTGCAGAACCTCCAGTCCAGGAAGGGACAACACTGGTTCACAATATGAAGTTCAGCAATAGATTTCTTAGCCAGGGCTACAGCCAGCACTTCCGACAGGAGTGATGATTCTGGGAGGAACCACTGATTACATATTGAGTGTCAGGCCTGGAAGCCATCTTTTGCATTGTGCCTTCCTACTGTGGGAAACTGGGAGGGGGGATTGTATGGAGCTGGGTGATATAAAGTCATAATAACATTTTTTTCTCAGAGAGTCAAGGACACCTTATGTATGTATGTATGTATGTATGTATGTATGTATGTATTTATTTATTTAATTAATTAATTAT
>JANHFK010003538.1:96143-106161 GCA_036250565.1 Sibynophis collaris | reverse complement strand
TAATAAGCCCAATCGGGCTTTTGAGCGCATGGCAATAAGGCCAAGCGCTTATTTCAAGGTTCAAAAAAATATAAGACCGGGTCTTATTTTCGGGGAAACATGGTAAGATTTTGTACAATTCGGTTTAAATTATTATTGTAGAGGCCTAAAAAGATATTCATACTGTCTCTGCATTCTACTGCTTTAATATTGTATTGTGTGGTTTTGTCTGCTTGTTTCTTGCTTTAAAAAGTTGAGTTGAAACATTATGAAAATTTGCTAACCTTAGCTTTGAAACAATGCAGAACCCATGCCAAATTTTGAAATTCACTAGGGAGAAATTTCTCTCTTGTTTAACTAAGTTTTTCCCATCTTAAAAACTTTATTTCCTGCCTTTTTAATTTTACAATAAGCTTTCTGGTTGCTGAGGGGAAAGGTGACCAGAAGGTAAAATATCTTCTCTTCATAATGAATGCATAAGATTTCCTGTTGACTTCCACATATGCTTTTCTAAGGTTCTTAGAATGGGAAGTGAAAAAAATCCATGTTTAGAAGATTAAAAAAGCCACAAATTCCATAGCAGAGATTTCCTAGTTTCCGGAGCATTCTACTTGTATATTGACCGCTATTTTTTTACTTTCAGATGTTATCAAAAAGAATATAGCCTATTAAAAACAGGGGAGGCGCAGGTGGATGAAAGTTGAAAATGTAATATTAATCTCTCTAATAAGATCTGAAATTATGATTGCAAGAATTATGACTCCAAGACAGTTAACATAAAGTTCTCATTTTCAAAATTTCTAATGGCTGATAGTCTTCAGCAACCAGTTGTTGCTTATTCATGTTTCAAATGGCTTTTATTTTATTCATTGATCAAATTTATTCATCACCCACCTCACTATATAAGTCTCTCTGAGAGGGTCACAAGTAAAAAAGAAATACATCTGTTTAAAACAATGGTTCCTAATTTTTTCTTCAATTACACAATACATTATTAAGATTTTGAGAACTGCCACAAAATCTTAACATGCCCTTGGGCATCATGAAACTTATATGGTTTCCTAGACCTCAAAATCAATTAAATTTTGCAATTTTTATAAATCAAATGGCTAGGATCTCTTGAGATGACCAAATTCCACAAGATTTTGATGAACCCACTTGTAAACTTATGATATTGACAAGCAGTAACATCAGTGGTGAAATTTACTTACCCTTCCTACTGGTTCGCAAATGTGCGCGCACCATGCATGCGCTCGCTCCACTTGAGCTCCGTCATCTGTACATGCACAAAGCCTTCTGTGCATGCGCAAAGGCTTAAAATGTCACAAAAAGATAACGACATGACGTCCATGCGGGTAGGCGGAGCCTCCTGCAGCCACCACTACTGATTTGCCCAAGCTGGATAGAACTGGCTGAACATCCAGTAACATCCTGAGTAACATCCATATTCCCCAATACATCAAGTGAGAATTCAAAATCTGAAAATAATGACCTATTTTTTTTTACCGTGGTTCCTGTATCACAGACTGCATGTGATACTCTGTGTGAATATTCAGTAGTCTTATACCCTAGATCAGAAACCATGAATTTAAATTACCAGTAACCATATATGTTATCCACTAAAATTACTTTGAAGAATTTAAAATAAAACAAATACATATTTGATCTCTTCCAAAATACCAACTAATACACATAAACCAAAAATTCAGTGGAACTTAACCCTGATATTTCTGAGTACACTAATCAGAAAATACCCTCTTGTATTAAATATAGAAATGAAATCCTTTGCTACAGACAAAACCCAAAATTACTGCATTATAACATCTAATTTTCTCAAAAAGACTAGATAAAATCTTTCCATTGCATTTTAATTGGTAAAATATTTAAGCAGCTTAAAAAGAGTTACTGGAAATGCAGAGCCTGGAGTTTAATCATTAACAATTGCAGACTCCAGTATTTAAGTTAGACATATTTTTGAATCACTAGTACTTATTTCCCATATGTTGCCACTTTTCTAGTGAGAAAAATTCTATGAACTTCCTGATCTAAGAAATAGCTCAACACCAACACTGATACTTAAGATACTGAACAATTCGATGCAGAAATAAGATTTGCACATTGAGCTACATTTAACGAAGGGAGGAAAATTTTATGTGGCGATTTAAAATATGCAAGTCTACAAATGTAGATTCTGCTGTCCAGGGATCAAATAATTGTGTCAACAATCAGACTGTAGGAATTTGGAATTTAAACCTTATTTTCAAAATTTTATGAACTTTTGTGGTCTTCCATCAAGACTAAATGATGATGTTGTGAAGTACCTACCGGTATTAAGGAGAACAGTGCTTGTAATACAGTAGAAGAATTAGGGAGGTAGCATCAACTACTTCCATATGGTTATTTAGACTACATGGTCCATCTAGCTGAATCTCTAGAGAGGATACACAGAGGTCCATTTCATCACTTTTGCAAGGACAAAGGCCTCTCCTCAGAAAGTCTTCCTTTTAGTACCTTTAGATATCATGCCTCTTTGTGTTCATGCATATGCTATTTTATTCTGTTGTTTTTAAAAGGATATGGTATTTTGAGATTAAATATTGTTAATTGGTTTCATTTAACTAGGTTTTTTTATAGGAATCAAGAGACCAACAAAACTGTCCAGTGAACAGCAATATCAATTCAGATCCAGCTGAACTTACATATCAATGTGGTTTTCTAATATACATGAAAAATGTTTCACAAATACCATTTTTGAAGGTCTGTAGTGAAATAGGATTCACCACATCAGGTTGCAGCCTGTTCTTGCTGGTTGACACTTCATACAATCAGGAAATCACTTCTAATGTCTATAGCCTGAAGAAGCTCCTGTCTGAATTTACTGTTTCTGGTCCTGCACTCTGGAACAATGGAGAATAAATTCACTCTTTCTTTTGTGTGACTATCAAGTTTATTTTAAATGAACAGCAAAATCTAACTACCATACTTTATATATTGGAAATGTTGAGTAGAATGTTAACAGCCAGAAAAAAGAATTGTCTTTCTGAAATTATGAAGATTACTCACCCCCAGAAGTGACTAAAGCAGATTCTGCAGAAGCAGTTGTACTGTAATTTTGTTGACACTTAAAAATGTATTAATGCATGCATTTTGCAGCCAAATCTCATCATTACTCATCAACATTTGTCTTTAAGTGCCATCCCCTCCAATTGTCTCCAATGAACACTCTCGCCTATTTATTAATTACATGTTCCACATAATTTAGCAGGACAGCAGGAAACTGAAAAACTGGAGGCATAATCCAGCTTCACTAGATATAGAAACAGTTCATTCTCAACACAATGTAAAGTGGAGCATTAGGAATGTATATATAGGCAAGGGCATTTGATAATTCTGTAAAAGGTGAAAGAAAATAATCACAATACTGTTAATTTCTATTAATTACCTGCAGAAATACATCTGTATGATTATAGCTGCATAATCTGAATGTTGTAGGTGCTCCCTCTAAATTGACTTCATGTATGCATAAAACTGGCATAGTTTTATTCTAAGTAGATTCAGGGAGCTCAGTAACTGCCTCATCACCAGCCAATTCAGATTTGTCAGATTTTAAACAGAACTGGGAATAAGATGAATGGGTAGAGCCAGCTTTTGTTTCAAGATTTATAGATGATCTGTACCTCAAAGAAAATCATGTTAAAATGTATAGGACCTTATTGAGGAAAGTCCCAATGGCATTTTGTTTAGATTTTTCAGGCAAAGATGCTGAGTTGTCAGAAGAAACAAGAAAGAGGAAGTTGGTAACTAATAATAAATTAAAATAGCTGAAGTAAACTGTCTATAAAAATGTCATGAGGGATAAGAAGCAATGCCAAAATGCTTATACAGATAGACTGATACAGTCACATGTGCTTGCAAGAGGACAAAGTAGAACAGAAATCCCACAGAAGAACATTTGAGTATCTATGTATAAAGAAAATGGCAAATTGGAAAGGACAATATACAAATTTTGAATGAGAGATGCACTCAGGACAGAATAAGACCACTGCCCCATGATAAATAAAAGTTTCTGCTTTCCCTTCATCCCTCCATCAGATACTGTTTTGGAGATCTGTGCAGTATATTTATATTTTATTGATTTTATTTTTAATTTCAGATACTAACGGGCTGTCATATGAAAGTAGTGAGGTTGTTTTTTCTGGCTCAGGGAGCAGAAACAGAAGGGGATTGAAACCACAGGGAAATAAATTTGATCCAGATTAACAGGAAGAATTTCCTCACGGTAAGAGTTGTCAACCAGGAGAATGGAATATGAAGAATGTTCTCCTTCAATGAAGCCTTCAAACAGAGGCTAGATATTGATCAATAAAACGGAATCAGGAAACATAGATAAAAGCAGGATATTTCAAGAGGCCTGAAAATGCAACATGATACTTTTAAACTTTTCAATCTATTTGCTAAAATGAGAAAGGTTGCCCTACATTATGAATATCTTTAAAAGATAAGTAGCAACATTTGTACTTTTCTTCTGGAACATACTGCAGCTATCAAGCTGTTCCAAAGTTTCATAATGAACTAGTCCCATTTACCACCTAAAACATAATCTTGAGCAAGACTGGAAGTTTGAGAGAAATGACAAGGATCTCCAGATTCATCTCCAACGCTGATGACTCCCACAAGTCAGGGCAAAAGGTGATGGAGGGAGGGAGGTTACCAATGAATCAGCTGTACTTGACAATCTTGAAACAGTTGGGCCAACCGATTTATTTCAAAGCTAGTGTTTACAGCTGAAGAAACACACTACCTTAAGTATCTCATCTGCCATCACCAGAGAAAGAACAGAATAGCTTCTAGAACAGCCTCAGGCACTTAGGGAAGCTCCCACTGCTCCTCTCCACCCCATGTGATCACATACCAATGCTGTATTCTCATTGCTTCCAGCTACCAATGCTAGGAGTTGGATCACATACTGTATAAAGTGGCTATGTTTTGAACTCCTTGAACCTCTAAAAGTGACGTTTTTATTTGCCGGGAATATTTGCAGGCAATTATTAAAGGTAAAAACACCCTCTCTACATTACAGAAATAATTCTAGAAATAATATTATTCATGTTATTGCATTTATTCCACATCTCTTATGTGCAATTTTAAAATAGCTTATATATTATCTGTATCAGGTAAAGGTGAATTCTTCAAATTGAGCTTAAATATACTATAGTAAAATTTTAAAAGGGACCGTTATTAAATAAAATTAAAACCATCAAGTTGTACCAGATAAAAGTAACATCTTCAAGTTATTTTCACTGTATTGATTTAATAGGTACACCCATTAGTTTTCTTAGCAACTGTTGCATGAGTGGTAGGAGCTGGGGTCCAAAGTTAGAGCTTTTATGTGATGGCCCCCACACTGAAGAACCATCTCATTCCAGAGTTTTGGATAGCACTCTGGAATCCCTTAGCAAAATTTAAATTATCAAGTTATGCTAGATTCAAGTAAAATCTTAAAGTCTCATTTTTACATTGGATAAACATAAAATCATCAGGTTAATCTTCACTGATATATCAGGGGAGAGAAATGGGGTTCAAATTAACTGGTTATTGTCATCTTTTAAGGACGCAGCAGGAATTTCAGGGAACAATACATTAATTACGGTATATTCTAATTTCTGCTTTCAGCTGAAATACTAAAAACTTATAATTTAAGGAATCTACTGCCATCTTCAGGAAATCATATATGAAACTTGTGCCAAATAATTGAACATTAAAAATATTGGATACATGACAGAGTATGTTGTATGAAGTGTACAAAGATGTTTGAATGTTCTTATGAGTCACTTTCCATACCACAGAGTACTGGAGTATACACACTTTATCTATCATTGCATGTCATTATCTTTCAGTGCATTAAAAAAATCCTTATGTGTTATTCACAATAATTTCTAGTGCCTGTAACTTTCCCTAAACTTTATTTTTATTTCAACTATACCCAAGAAACTTTTTATACAATTACTTTTCTGTACTTTTTGCTGCTTTCCAATGTTTTCTTGTAGATGCACATAGATGCATCTTTCTAAATACTTTTTGCATATTTTTCAACTATCTTTTTAAGAAGTTCAAGGAAGTAGATGAAATTGATAATTTACTTGACCTTTATGACCACAACTGTTATGTTCCTGAAAATCAGTTGTTTTTAAAGTCAAACTATTTTCTTCTGATCTTAAAATGAGATTAATAGAACTGAGCATGTTGCTTCATGTATTCTGGGCACCTCAGAGGATGTTAGCAAAGCACGGTTTTAGTTGACTTTCTTCTAATGACAATGCAGAAGTATTGCTTAGCGCATTGTAAGCCGCCCTGAGTCTTCGGAGAAGGGCGGCATATAAATCAAATTTTAAAAAAAAAGAAGAAGTTGCAACATTATGATCTAAGCATGTACTATTTAATCTCTATTTTGTCTGAAATCCACAAGACATGATGTTAGAAAAGTTATTACTATTAAGGATCCATGTTCTTCTATATACTAAATACTACTGTAGATCTAACATTTGAAATTTATCACAGTATCAAGAATTATAGAAGACTTCTGATTTGTGAAGATTTTACCTGTATTTGTCATTATTGTTTCTTTTTCCTTAATATGCCCTAGATATTTTTGGCAAGGTTTTCACATTTCCAACTGCCAATCTCTATGGAGTTATAGTTAGTCTTTACTTATAAGGTAACACACATAGCCTCCTTTATGGGTGTATTTTTTTCTGAACAAATTATATATTTCCAGTACTAGGATGCCAAGTTCTGATTGTTCTCCATCAGTGGTGAAATTAAAAAAAATTCCCTACTGGTTCTGTGGGCGTGGCTTGGTCAGGGGAGGTATCCTGTGACTGAGAAGGCATGGCCAACTCAACGTCACTCACAGCCACACTCACTCAGTCACATGACCCCCACCAAGCCACGCCCAAAGAACCAGATATGATTTTTTTTTTAAAATTTCTATTCTGCCTATTTTCCCTTGTCATGAGATGCCTGCAGCCGCAGCCACTTTTTTTCGGTGCACCTGAAAGGCGTTTCTTGCACTGAAAAATGCAGCGGCTGCAGACTTCTTGCAAGCTAAAGTTACCGGAATCGCTCCCCTTCTTGAATGTGCCACTGCCATCGCTGCCCTGTTCCATGCGCCAGCTGCGCATACGCAGTTGCCTGCTGCTGCTGATGAATGACAAAAAAATAAACGGTGTGCATAGCAGGTGCACGGAACAGGGTGTCTTCTTGCATCTTTTGGTGCAAGAAGCGCCTCCAGGCACACTGAAAAACAGAGGCTGCTTCTGAAGGCATCTCCTGACAAGGGGCTTGAGATGCGGACTGGCAAGGAACCCAGTAGCGACAGCTTAGCCCTGGCCGTGGGAGGAAGGTAAGGACATGCCACGTGGCGAAGGGAGAGTGGGCAGTGGCTCTGGGGCCTCGGGGAATGGCTTGTCCCTGGGCCCCAGTTCCTGACCCAAAGCTAAGGGCGAGCGGGTGGCATGCATTGCTTACCTTTGATGAGCTGAGCGGGCGAGGCGAATGGTGAGGCAAGTAGCTGGGCTGTGTGGCGAAGGGAACTTATATAGGGCAGGGATGGTGGTCGGGCCTAGCAACCAGAAGTGCTGAGCGGCCGGAAGCAGTTAGCGAGCCAGAAGGGACAAGCAAGCCGGAAGAAGTGAGAGAGCCAGAAGGGGCAAGCAAGCCGGAAGAAGTGAGCGGCAACCGGCAGGTGTGGCCAACCAGGGGTGATTACTATGGGTTCGGCAAATTGTCCCTAGTGGTTCGTCCAAACTGGTCGAATTTCAGCCCTCATTCTCCATACTTTGCAGTGATATATGAGCATTTGAGCCCTTTAGAACTGTCCTTCTTAGGTTCACATACTACCCTTTCTTCTTATCACTTTGTCCCCTGTGAGGTTTACTACCTTAGGGCATGTGCTTTCTTTAAATTTGTTTTTGTAGATGGTTTCCTCTGTATTTCTCTTTTTAAATTGCAGTGATTTTTTTGAAAAAAGTTCGCAAAACTAAAATCTTTGCCCCCCTTCACTCTCTTCTGTCTCCCAAATCCACCACACTCTCCACAATGGAAGAGTAAATCAGGATAATGCTTTTCAGCAACCAATAATAATAAAGGAGAAGAGCAAATAGAAGATAAGTCAGATCAGAATGCCTATTATTGTAGCTCTAAGTCTTTAACAAACCAACTTGTATGATCTAATTTGGATGTTTTAGGATGGTAAAGAGAATTGTAATTTTCAAATTGGAACTTAAGTTACAAAGAAAATGAACTGAAGACTTTTGTTTAGTAAATTAGAATATCTGTATATAGATCACAAGCTCTTTATAATGGAGGCACAAGAAGAACTACAATTGTTATTCTGGATAATTTGCGTTTTATCAGATTGCTTCAATCCACATAGAGTTAACACATTTTGCCTTAAAATGAAAAAAAAATTAAATATTCAGACATTCTTTTCCAAATAAAATATTCTGTAACAATCTTCTGCTATTATTGTGCCTTCCAGATGTCTTGGACTAACTTCCATAATTCTTAGCCAATATGGGTAAAAGCAGCAGGTTAAAAAATGATGGTATCTCATTCAGTAAAGTCTTTGTTTTTCCAGAGTTAATTTGTATTGCAATGCAATGCAATACAGAACAGAATGTAGAACAGAATGCAAACACCAGCACAAAGTTCTGAGTTACTTTTCAAGCATGATACAATTACTGAAAAATCCCTAAATTGCATGCAGTTGGGTATTCAGAAGATTCACATCCTGATTGTTCATATCTTTTCTAGTGCAGCCCTATGTATTAAATCCAGTTCCAGGTAAGAATGAATAAACTTGTAATCCTAGACTCATAACATTTAGAAATATCATATACTAATATCACAACTCTTTGTTTCCTCAGAAATAAGTCCCATAACATTTAATGTCTGTGCATATCTATCATCTATCTATTTATCTATTAGTAGGTCTTAATTTTGAGTTTACAAGTATATATTATATTGTAAGATTCGGACATTTATATCACAATATGACTAATATAAAGAGTTAATATCTTTACTGATCATAGCCCAGTCTCATCTCATTCATTTTACTCTCAAAACTGCTTCAGGCTGCTTTTAGTCTTAGAAAGCATTTCAAGAGGTACAGAACTTAACATGGAAATTGTAGCACAGAACATTTTAAAATAGCCAACCATGCAGATCAAAGCTTTGAAAGTATATCCAGATGTCATGATTCTTCTCTAAGCAATAATAGTTAAGAGTTACTAAACTCTAAAAGTCAAGTTGGCCAACTGCCTATGTAACTGCACCTACTTTTTTACAGCTTTATTCCAGACCTTTCCTTTGCACACTAGTCTTGTTTTATGCTCCAATTGTGGAAAGAGGTTCCAGGTAACAAAATACATATTTTCTAGCTCTGGTTTCTATGATTTCTCAGCTCTATTTTTCATCTTGGATTCAGCTATTTATTCTTTATATTCTATTAATATTAGATGTGACACAAAACATATTTGTAGATGTCTCTTTATCAAGTTGGTTGACCAGGACTGTCCAGCTTTAAATTTATAGGTTGGCTAAAGACAAATCAATTCCAACTGCATTAAGTCATTGTAGGTCTTCAAAGAATAAAGGAGGATTGCAGTTTGCCAGACATTACCAGCCCTAGGGATTAAAATGGGGCAAGATTAAATAAAAGGAAAGCAGCAATAAATAGACAATACAATGAACATTAAAAATATACAATGGATATAAAAACACTAACACCTCTGTTAAAATGCCAGGTTTTTGACATATAAAAAAAATTAGACCAATATAAATCATTTCAGAATTGTTTCCACCTTTAATATAAGATACATACTGTTCAATTCAATTGAAAAACACACTGAAATATTCTATCATGTTTCCCCGAAAATAAGACCCTGTCTTATAGGCCCTACGTACATACAGGAACGCCTCCTGCAACCGAATCTCTCCCAAAGACCAGTGCGGGCCCACAGAGCGGGCCTCCTGAGGG
>JANHFK010003538.1:53929-64138 GCA_036250565.1 Sibynophis collaris | reverse complement strand
AACAGGGCGTGGAGTGTGTGCGTGCGCAATCCCCCCAAATGCAATGCAAGCACCCCACACACATGCACCCTGCCCCTCCCACATGCGCGGCAGAGACCCGAAGACCAGCTGGCCAGTGGGGGGTGCACGCAATGTGGCATGGAGCTGGGCTGGGCGACGGCTAGCATGCCAGGCAACCTAGCTCCGCGTGCCACTTCGGGCATCACGGGACTAATGTATGTATTCATAATAGGGCTTCCACAGCAATCTTCCTATTCCTTGTTTGACAAAAACAGATTCTATCCATCTTCTTTACTAATTATATTAGAAAGAGTGTGGCAGAGTGGCATATTAAACATCTTTCTTTTGTGTAACATACTTCCTAGTAAAATATTATGCTACTTTAAACTTTGCTATTTGTATTAATTTCACCCTTTTGTCTCTTTTCTGTAGTAATGTGTGGGGATTATAAATCCATGTTTATCAGTAATAGGCAGATCAGTTCATGCAAGTGTTAAAAAGGATGCAGAGTAGCAGCAAGCAATGCATTAAATATGCAAGACATATTTGATGCAAACATCAATTATCTGAACAAAAAGGACCCACTAAGATTTACCAGTTCAATATTTAATAAAGAAAAGCCGTTCTTAAAATATCTTGTCTTTTTTCCATAATATCTAATCATATGTATTATTTTAGTCATTTATTCCATACTTTTTAAATCAACTCTCTAGCCTAAGTGACTTAATGTTTTAGTTTAGTTTACCATTCAAAAGCTATTATTAGTTTCTAATTCTGCTTTATTTATTAATATACTAAAAAGATCCCAAAGGATTTAATGGGAACTTGTGGTCAACTACATTGAATGTATATATTCTGTATCTATATGTATGTGAAGTCCTTGGTACTTTCTGGGGTTGGTTGTTTGCTTGCAGACTTTTCGCTAACCAGATTACATAATATCTTCGGTACCAGATGGGAGTGCAATTTGGTCTCTGTTTATATTCAATAGCTTGTCCTGTCACTGTTGGTGGGAATGTTCTTTTCACCTTGATAGTTCCTTGATTAGGCTGTTGTTAACTGATTAATTGTTGATTGTTTGTCTGGTCCAAATCCTGCTCTTAATCACTGCTGATCTGGTGTTGATTGCTGGAGTAGAGGTATTTTGATCTTTTTGTTATCTTTTAAACTTTTTTATGGTCTAAGAATAGTGTATAAATGTTGTTTATATCCATGTACCCATTGATAGCTGATTTGTCCGAGTGACAGGCAAATTCTCCAGCATTTTTGGATTTAGCTTGGTTTAGGATTGTCACAGTTTCTCAGTTGAAACTATGATTAAGTCTGTCCATATGCTATGAAATTAAGCAGTTTTCATTGTATCTGAACTGATTGGTAGTTGATCTTCATGGATGTGCTTTGCTAGTCTTGCGTCTGTCCTAAATAGTGGCTCGTGTTTACAATGTATGTTATAGAATGTAGATGACTTCTGTTTTATCTTCTTTTAGTTTACTTAAACGTTTTGGAGGGCTTTGTTTGGTTTGTGTGCTATGGTGATGTTGGTTGTATTAGTTTGGTTGTTTCTGAGATGTTTTTTTATGTATGGCAATGTTATCTTTTCATAGCTTATGTTGGTTGTGCTGTAGTGGGTAGTGGGCATGCACCTTTTGATAAAATTGCATGGGTATCCATTTTGTTGGAAGCTATTGTGTAGTCATCTGTTTCCTTTTCCTGGTGATCTGGGTTGCTGCAGTGCATTTATGGTCATCTCACCTCTTGTGAAAAGTTAGGTTGTTACTTTGGTGCTTAAAGTGGAGCACTTGGGTCATTTTTCAATAGACATGTATTTCTAGTTTGCTGGCATTTCCTTTGTTGATGAGGATTATCCAGGAAGCATTATATGTTTTCTTCTTCCCTTGTGAATTTTATTCCTTTGAACATTTGTTTCACGTGTCCTCTAGTTGTTCCTTATTATAATAAAAGTATCATTTACACATTGAATTCATATTTTTGGTTTCTAGATGCTACATCACAGTCTGCGCTTTAAGTTCTGAGAGTGGTGATCCCATGGTTATTACACACCAAAAAATTCTATCAAAACTAGGAAACACAAAATCTACTTTATAGATTCTTAATGTAGCAAATGGAAGACAACTACAATATTTAGTTATAGTCTAATCCAAAGGAAAAGAAAAGAGCTTCAAGTTCAAAAGATGATAAAATTTTGAGTGGTGCTTACAAAAGTGTGCATGTTCCACACTCTTACACATGGCCTTGATGTTAATGAGACCTCTTTCCCATTTAAAAAAAAACTTCAGGAATTCATGAAGTTCCTTTTTATAAGACAATGTAATTGAGAGCAGGAGGTATGAATGGACTAAACATTAAATACATTCTTTCACTGGCTAATTAAAAACATTCAATGCAGGGGTGGGTTCCACTTACTGTACCTTCGCTACCGTTTCGCAACAGGAGCTCACTTCGCTCGCGTGCACAGAGTCTGTCATGACATGCAGGCGGGTGGGCGGAGCCTCCAGCCACCGCTACTACCAGTTCTAAGAATCGGAGCGAACCGGCAGGAACCCACTTCTGATTCAATGTATTACTTATTTAAGCTAAAGATAATGTAAACAAAACGCCTTATATGTACAATGGCTAGAAAACTGGGACAATTAGTACAGGCTGCTTAACTGTAGCAATAGACTTATATACTGCACTTAGACTTACATACTGCTCTATAGTGCTTTACAAATGTCAGCATATTTACCCCAACAATCTGCATACTCATTTTACTGACCTCAGAAGGATGGAAGGCTGATTTGACCTTGAACCAGTTAGGATCAAACTTCTGACTGTGGGCAGAGTTAGCCTGCAATACTGCATTCTAATCACTGTGCCACTACGCATGTTATTTGATCAACTGATTTCATTGTTATATGTCTGTTGCTTACTAAGATCATTAGATGATATCTGTATGGGCCAAAGTTGGCAAACAAATACTTTATACTATTCAGCTTTCTCTAATGCTATCTCCCTCCTGTGAAGCCCTCCTCCCTGAAATTCATAAGGAATTATATTGTATACATAGTTTTGTATGTTATAGGTGACTTTCACTGAGACTTTCTTTGTAAACCTATTGAATGAAATGCTATCTTTCTTATTGGCAGTTGTTAAGTCTGGGATGTTATGTGGCAGGAGCTTATCTATTTGAATTCTAAAGTCCCAGAGCACTTTAGCTTCTTTATTTTCTATGACTGCTTTGTGGTCCCACCAGTTCTTGCTTGCAGTCAAATGATAATTCTTGCAGATATTCCAATGCACCACTGTTTTATTTCTGCACACCAGTGTTTGTAGTCAGTCTGTGCGATCTTCTTGCAGCAGCTAACTAGGTGGTCCATTGCTTCCTCAGGTTCTTTGCAGACACATCATTTTCTGTCTGTTGCTCTCCTCTCAGTTCTGACTTTGTATGCATTTGTTCTGAAAGCTTGATATTGTGCAACCAGAATTAGTCTTTCTTCAACTTTCCTGTTCTTACCAGGTCTTGTTGTTATCTGCTTTGCCTGCTATTTTGTTTTAATTTACTGGTCATATGATACTTTGCCTTGCCATGCCTCCTTTCTGTTTCTCATTTGGTGTTCACGATATCCTAGCTTCAGTGCCTCCTGCTCCTGCTCCTCCATTCAATAGAGTTTTAAACTCTATCCTTGTCTAAAAATTACACTATCATTTAGCAGTTAAATTAAGATTACCCTTTATACATCACAACAGATTTTCCCACCTGGTGCACACCAAATGTTTTTGACTACAATTCCCATCATCCCAATTCTGGTATCAGGGAAGGTTATGTTGCATTACACTGTTGCTGCTTCAGCTTAATGGATCTCAAATTATATACAATTCAGAATTGCAAGCATTGGTTTGTTTCAATGTTGGCTTCATATCAGATATACATAACTTAAAGCACATCAAGTAAAAAAATGGAGGGGGGAGAAGGAATAAGCATGCAATCAGACAAGTAGTGCAGTCCAGACAGATATTAAAAATAAGAGCTTTTATGAAATGCAGATGGATTGCCATATACTCTTGGTGGATTAATTTTTCCTAGATGATTTGAATAGAATTATCAACTTGCCAATTTGGATTTCTTATTTTTCCAGCCTTAAGCATAGTTCATTCTATTTCCCCATCTGAGATTTAAAGCAAAAATCACATTCGTGCATATTTTTAGATGCATTTCCCCTCAATATAAGAAATTTTATATGCTATTCTCTCAAGTATAAGAATAATTTCAAGGGCTGACAATGCTTTTCTTTGCAGAATTGATCAAAAGTGTTGAACCAAATCAGAAAAAAGTGAATGTCAGGCACATTTGAAGACAGTCATAAAAATGTACAAACTTACACACAGATAACGAAAACGATACCATTCCCAGCTTATAATTTATACCCCAAAACAGAGGTTGGGATTGGGGAAAAGCCAGGAAAATGATGCATCTGCAAACCACTGTATTTTCTCCAGGGATAAGTGGCCTAACATGTTTGTATCAACAGTTATTATGTATTTGAAGTAGTAACCTCTACAACCAATTAAAAACGCACATAAATCAATTTCAGAAATTTCATTCAAGCACAATCCTTTCCATTGTATTGTAAACACTCCCCAAATATTGGTGATTTAAAAAAAAATGCTTAAAACTCATGATTCCATGGCCATCTGAGTTCTAAGAAATATTGGTGCCTCAGATATTCTGAACAGACATTTAGAAATAAGAGGAAAGTAAAAAAAATAGCAGAAAACCTTTGTAAAATAATTGCTTCCAGAATGTTTCCACTCATTAGTTCAAGATTTCAGCTGTGCTCTGCCAACAACAGTTTTCCTGTTCCAGTTACATTTGTATAAAAGGATGAAATATTCATCCTTTATTCCCCCCTTTTATACATCTAATAAACTCTTTAAAAAGAAACTTAGAGAAAACCAAGATCATAGTTCACATGAAATACAAATAGTCCTCGACTTACGACCACAATTGAGCCCAACGTTTTTGTTCCTAAGCAAGACATTTGTTATGCCAGTTTTGGTCCATTTTACTTCCTTTTTTGTCACAGTTGTTAGTTGTTAGTTGTATCACTGCAATTATTAAGTTAGTAATACGGTTGTTAAGTGAATCTGGCTTCCCCATTGACTTTGCTTGTCAGAAGATCGCAAAAGGTGATCACATGACCTTGGGACATTGCAATCGTCATAAATATGAGTCAGTTGCCAAGCATCTGAAGTTTGATCACATGACCATGGGGATGCTGCAACGGTTGTAATTGTAAAAAGTAATAAGTCAATTTTTTTCAGTGCCATTTTGTAACTTCGAATGGCCAGTAAATGAACTGTTGTAAATGGAGGGCTACTTGTACTATACTCCACTCTACAACTTCAAATATCAGATAGTAAAGTGATATAATCTCACAAGTCAGCAAATCAAAGAGCTGTTCATTTAAAACAAGAATCAAGCCAAAATTTTGCCTCAATTTTGTAAGTCAAAAAAGTGACTCCTCACACTTGTGACAGAATCAGCATCTCTGTGACCACTTGGCAACCAGCATATATTTATGATGGCTGCAGCATCCCAAGGTCACGTGATTGCCATTTGCAACCTTTCCAGATGACATTCGACAAACAAGGTCAATGGGGAGAGCTGGATTTGGTTAATGATTGCATGATTCACTTAACAACCATAGCAATCACAGCAAAAAAAGTTATAAAAGTGGACACAACACATTTAACTACTGCCTGACAAAAATTCTGGCCCAACTATGGGTCTAAGTTGAGGAGTACTTATATAACTTTTGTGGCAGGATGATAGTGCCACTTTGATTGTGCTTTTGAATTGCATTTGAGATTACACCAGAATTTGCACATGGATTTCCATATTCTCAGGAAAATTTCAGAATTAGTATCTGTAGCTGAAAGTAATTATACTGCATAAACATTACAATAACAGAAACATCCTGGCATTATCTTTCTTGCTGGCATAAGGAGGAAGTTCAAACTACCAACACTCTACATCAGAGAAATGCATTGAATTTATCAATATATCTGCTCTCATGTTCTCTTTCCACAGGCTGGCACCATAATAGAGCCATGACTGTGTTTACTGCATGACAGATTTCCCTAGAAGACAGATCTGCAAATAGTAATTTGAGTGATTACAAGTATAATTCCTGCCCTTTCATAGCAAAAAAAAAAGAATCTGTGGCAAATTATTTCTTTATCCACAGTTGATTTAAAATAAACATCTCCATCTTTTTACTGGAACAGTTCAAGAAGAGTAATAATATTAGCACACAATAAGGCCAATAAAACAGAAAAAAGCCAAATAAAATGACATACCGTATTTTTTGGAGTATAAGATGCATTGCTTCTCTCTCTGATGATCAGCTGTGCTTTAAAAGCTGTTTTTTATCCTCAACCTGGCCTGCACGCACACAAAAACAGCAAACTAATGTGCTGAATGACCAGACTAAGGACGCTAGCCAGATGAATACTGGTAGGCAGAATTTCCCCCCCTATTTTCCTCCCCAAAAACTAACGTGCGTCTTATACTCCGCTGTGTCTTATACTCTGAAAAATAGAGTAAATGAAAATAGTCAGACAAAACACTAATAAAACTACAGAAGAAATTGGAAGATTTTATACCAGCAATGAGAAACTCATGAATTTCTCAAGTCCCAAAACTGCTAAGAAAAGGAATTACTGCTGAGTCAAAGGCCAACCAGCAGAAAACTAAAAAAAATAGCTAGAGTTTAGTCAAAAATATTTAGAAGCATTTAGTGTCCTAGCACTATAACTTTCTGATCTTCCTACATATTGTGGATGGAGTTGAACATGTAATTTCCAAGCAAAATTTCAGATGCAAACAATTGCAAAGTAGACTATAGAAGTATAAATGGCAAATCCAATAGCTTGCCTGGAAAAGAAACTAAGAATACAAAAACTGATATTAAACATTATGCAGTAACCAAATTTAAAAATCATATATCATCATCTTTTACCAGCTATGAAAATCTGATTATATTCTCAGAACATCTGGCAATTTTCTTCATAAAGAAAAAAATCTGCCATTTTTAAAGTTTACAATAATAAGACTAAAAGAGCACAACCTAGAATTAATTATGATATAATATTCATTGGTAATTGATTATTTGAAGAACATGTATTCATAAAAAAGCTCATAGAGACTAATTGAGAATCAGTCAGCCTATAAATTTAAATTAAAAATAGCTATTTATTCATTTATGGTCCAAGTCACAGAAATTAAAAATAAAGCACATTATTAATACATATATAAATAACATGCATAAATAATAGCACATACATATGTAAAAGGAAGAAACCCTATAAAGTTTCATTGAAAAGACCAAATGGTTCCTATAAGCTACTGGTTCTTAGTCTTTTTTCTTCTCAGGGGCCTCCCCCACTTTTAAAAATTATGGAAAATCCACAAAAAACTTTTTTTTTTTACTGGTTATATTTACTGATATTGTAAGGACCTGCTTCAGCAACTCTCTCAGGAAAGAATGACTCTTGAAACAATTAGTTATCAAACGGAACTTTTACTGAGTGAAAGTAATTGCAGAGAAGTCAGGCAGAATCTGAAGTTCTCGCGCAAAGCATTAAGCTATTCTTCCCAATTCAAACCCCACTCCGCTTCACCCATTCCACCATTAGCCAATACAATGCCGTATAGGTGTTTTGAGAACTTTGAGGCATTAGTTTGGTAATAGTTCATCCCCAGGACGCAGCAACCTTGGTGTCGGCTAGAACCGGCTGGGAGAAAGCCCATCTGTCCTCAAGATAGCTGCCCGGCCCTTAATCCCATGCCATTACAGCAAAAGCATGAAGAAGGCAACCCCAATAGCCTCCTCCTCCTCCCCCCTCCTCCATTGGAATGGCAGCGTTCCAGGAGGAGATGTGACAGATATTTACCATTTTAAAATTAATGTAGTCATGTTGCTGCTACTTCTCACAAGTGTTTTAGATTTTAATATTGTCTTATTTTTCAAATAATTTTGATTTGGTTACCCCTGAGAAAGTCTTGGATCACTCCCATGTGTCCTAGGACAACATTTTGTGAAATATTGCTATAAGCGAAGACTACAATTTTTTAAAAATGCTACTGATTTGGAACACCTGGCTATTGGTCATTTAATAAGAAGAGTTGGCACATTAGCTTCTACGGCTTTCATAATCCTCAAAAATAAGATTTATTTATTCATTCAAAACATTTATGTAGCCACCCATCTTATACAAATTTCTGGGCAGCTTCCAATCAGGCTATCAATAACTTTATGCTCATAGATAAAATACAGGAACCTACTAAATTCATTAAACCAATACTGCCTGGAAATAATGCTTCCAGTTGTCAAACACATCTTACAACATATTCTATCTGAAAAAGGAAGATATCATAATCGAACTTGAAATTCTACATGCATGTGTTCCGCAATCAACTGCAGTTCTCAAGAATTTAACCAAATATTAATTTGAAAGTAATAATAAGCAAGGCCTGAACACCTTTTTACCTACAATACAGCCCCACTCTCTTCAGAGACATTACCACCACATTCCTTGAAACTATTTAGTATATTAGTATATATACTAAATAATAAAATATAAGAAAAAATATTGTGAGTGACTAGAGAAAAATTCCCCATTTGGACACAGATAGTCAGCTAGAAGCACTTGGTTGTCCTACATTGGAAGCAAAATGATGGCATAACTAAACAGTAATTCTAATCTAGAAAGGAAAATATTACAGTACGTGAATCCAGAAAATTATTCCAAGTATCTTGCATATTGTATATGTATTGGGAGAGATCTCATAGATCCAACTACCAATTTTGCACAAAGAGATGCAAAAAGCCTCCATGACAGCATGCAGGTAAGAAACTTAAGAACAAAAGGTAATACCAATGATCCTTAGACCAGAAAGGTTTGTGTTTGTTTTTCACTAATTTTTCTGTCATTTTCTAAATCATGATATATGAAAACAATTATTTCCCCCGAAGGAGGAAGATGCTGAAATGTCAAAAGCTCCTTTAGGCTCTACTGTGATAATAAAGTATTGGAGAAATAAAAAAAAAAATTTTTTTTGCTCCTTTAGTGAAGAAAGACATTTTGTGACCTTTTGCGGCTTTATGGCGATAATGAATTTTCTGCAGGACTCAGACAATTTCAGTTACTCTATTAAAATAAGAATGCTTGAGGAATAGCTGTGACCTTGACCTTTGAAAAAATTAATGGAAAACTGATTTTGAAGGAACTGATAAAAATCTATTTATTATCTAGACTGTGATTCATTACTGTTATGGCAATAATGCACAGATAATATCTGATAAATATTTTTTACAAAAACCAAACAATGTTATTCAACCTTCTTCACTCCTGAGTTGAACTATTAACACCTGATATTTAGATATAAACACTCTACTGATTTTTTTTTCATGGTGACAGTATTAGTTTTATATAAGGATGTTTTTGTTCAAGTTGAAAGGTTTTGCAAGTCAGAAAAGTAACAGTAACAACTTGAACAGGATTAGTTCCAGGCCTTATCTTTTAATTTAAGTGAAGTATAAAATAATGAGGATTTGTACTTAGCAAAAGCTTATCTCATTCGAATTTCCAATTAGCCTTTAATTATTATTTTAAGATATCAGGTTAAAAAAAAACCCATAAAAATTATCATTAGAGGGGCTATTGTGCTGTGTTACAACATTATTTTAGAGCTTATTATTGTTTTAATTATTTGAATTTGTAAGCCCCCACCCCTGAGGTCTGCTGGAGTGAATGGCTACAATTTTTTTTTGTAAAATATGTAAATAAATCTATTTCTATTTCAAGAAGATCAAAGTAAGCTGTTTAATAAATTGGTAGTGAGTTTTTTTCTTTTTTCTTTTCTTTTAGAAAATAAAAATTCTAATATAATTTAAGGTTTGGGAGTTTCTGGCAGTGCTACATAGAAACCTGAAAGAAAGTTACAGTGAAGAAAATTATACATACAAATCAAGACAGAAATACGATCTAGTTTAGAACACCATCCCCTCTGAGGTAAGATTAGTCCCTATTGGCTTTCCAGAAATTTCTTAAAATATGGTTTTTCCATCAAACTTGGGGATCCCATGGAAATAGAGCACAGTGGGCTGCTGCCGGTTCTGACCACCGGTTGGGCCCACCCCACCC
>JANHFK010003538.1:8662-19826 GCA_036250565.1 Sibynophis collaris | reverse complement strand
GATTCAAAATGATATAAAATCCTATTATGTAACGTATGACAAAGGTGAGGATGGCAGGAGAGAAACAGAAACTCACAGATATGAAGCTAAACATGTGACCCCATTGTACCTTTCAACACGATTAGTATATGTGAACCTAGTTAACTGTGGTTCAGCTATGAAACGTAATTAAATAAATCATGCTTTAGCATAGGAACCAGCAACATAGAATCAACAGATGCCATATCAACTACATACCTCCAGGTAGCATTCAGAAACCTTAAATAATAAAAATCATATTTATTTTTAAATTATTCACAATCATGCATGACTGCCTCAAATCTCATGAGATATTAAGGTTCCCATCTACAGTCTTACAGTTTTAGGGAATGAATCCCCCAAATAACTAACATTTTTGCCATTTTGAATTATTTATTTACTGGCACCTACAATTTCATGTAAAACTGTATAATAGTAATTCAGGCTTGAAAAAACAGATGACGCCTCACTTCGTGCAAACCCAGACTATGTTTTTTCTTGGAAATAATGCATGCTTAAATAAGAAACCTATTGATACAGGTAGTCCTCTGCTTTTGCTTACAACAACTCATTCAGGGACATTCAAATATTTAGTTGTGTTGTAAAATGGATGTATGACCAAAAAAAATACAATTATACCTTCTCAGTCTGATGACTTGCTATAAGATCAAGAGCTCTTTTTGTAAATAAATTAGTAGAATACATAGTTTTAAATCCCTCAGCAATTTTTTCTCCATCTCGAAAATCAAGGGCACATCTGGTCACATTTTTAGACACAATAGGCACGCAGCGCTCATGAGAATAATAATCTTCACTTCCAAGAAGGTAGCCTAAAAGAAGAAATAATCAATTATGGTATCATTTCAAGAGGAAAAACTACAGAGATGCCTTAAACCTGGAAAAAAAACTTCTCAGATTTAAAAAAAATAAGTAAATAAACTCTTATCACTTATTTGGCAATGTATTCCATCCTCTATTTAAAGGTATAAATAGATACATTATGTAAAATTATTAAAAGCAATGCAGTAATATATTAAGTTGTTTAATATATCAGGAACATAGATGTTGAAATTATAGATACTATAGGCAAGACCAGCTGTTTTTGTTTTGAAATATGCAGAATAAACTGAATCAGGCTTGCAGCAACAGCTGCCCATACAACTTTGTGCTACTTACTGTATGTTCACATTCTCCAGGCAAGTGCAAAAAAGTCTGATGTACTACTGACACCAACTGGTGACTTAAAGACACATCAGAATCAGGAATTACCACTATCAAGGAGGGAAAAATTCTTTTTCTCTTACGAATGTTGGAATATTATGAATCCTTGAAACTAATAAATGCATCAATGATTAGCAATTTCTGCATAGAATGATAAACTTTGTCTCTCAGAATATTCTCAATAGACTTCTCCAGCTTTAAGAGAGACGATATTAACGTAATTTAGAGTATGCACCTTCCAGTTCTTCTCTGAACCTGCCATCAACGAAGCTGAAGATCATTGCGCAGTAAACTTACGGAACCTCTACAGAAACAACTATTGCAGTATTACCTAATTTTCCCAACTTACTGTGCTTCAAATGTTTTGAAATGATAGAACATTCTTAGCATTCAGCATAAAGAAAGGATGAAAATAAATTTGCTTACCAAAGTAAGTATCAAATCCTCTATGGGTAGGAAGACATTCTTTTCTGTACATTCCTAGATGCCACTTCCCCACCATGTGAGTAATATAGCCTGCTTCTTTAAGCAACTCAGGCAGGAGTTTTTCATCCAGTGGGACACAGCTTGGCTGACACGGCCAAATTATTTGATGCTGTAAACCTGTGTGGATCTAATGAAAAGAAAAGTGCCTTAAATATTAGTTCCCACATAACAGTAGGAAGCTTAACCCGTTCTATCTATAGCAGTGTTCCTCAACTTCCACAACTTGAAGAGGTGTGGACTTTAACTCACAGAATTCCCCAGCTAGCAATATTTTCCTGGCTTGGAAATTCTGGGAATTGTAGTCCACACCTCTTCAAGTTGTCAAAATTGAGAAATACAGGTGTAGCTCTCGACTTACAATCACAGCTGAGCCCAAAATTTATGTTGCTAATTGAGACATTTGTTAAGTGAATTTTGCCCCATTTTATTATCTTTCTTGCCACAGTTATTAAATGGATCACTGTAGATGTTAAATTAGTAACAGGGCTGTTAAGTGTATCTGGCTTCCACATGCTGCATGATCTGGTTGTTAAGTATGAAAAATGGTCATAAGTCATTTTTTCCAGTACCATTGCAACTTTGAATGAACTGTTGTAAGTCAAGTTCTATCAGTACTGGTCTAGAGCAGGGGTATCAAAGGGTATTGCAGCATGTGGGCTGAATGTGTCACGCTCTGGCCACGCCCATGTCTGGTTTAGCGAAGTGGGGAAAAGTTGTGATACGTCACGTGACGATGCAGTGACGACACGAGTTTGACACCCCTGGTCTAGAGTGACATTTTTTTATCAGACAAATCTGAATACTGGAAAAATCAATTGTGACAACTTTACTTATAATCAAAGAAATATATAAAGATAAAGAATATTTTGCATGATGTATCTGTAAGAAAACACTTAAACATAGTTAACTTGCATTTATAGGACACCTGTGTTTCGATTCTAAATAAAAGGAAACCAAGCCCAGAACTGCCACTTCCTTATTTCAGATTAGGTACAGTTATTTTATTACAGAAAATGTTTGAAACTGACTCATCCACTCTGTCTTCTTCGTCTTCTTTTTAATAAATCCCTACCTATCCTTCTTTATGGATAGGAGTTGGAGAGGGGAGAGGCGGAAGGGAAGTATAATGGAAACTCAGCTAGAGGATCTTACATTTTATCTTGCCATTACAGATATAACAACAGATCTTCGCTGGGGCCACAAGAAAGATCCTCTCTTAATTATTCAAATCTTGAGAAATCCCAAGGTTTTACTGATGAATGCTGAGGCTTTGTGAGATCTTATGAGAGAATACAGGTACTCCTTGTCTTACAACCATTCATTTAATGACCAAAGTTGTAACAAAACTGAAAAATGTACTTACAACTAGACCTTGCACTTATGACTATTGCAGCATCCTTTTGATCACATGATCAGCATTTGGGTGCATGACAACTGGCATGCATTTATAAGGGTTGCAGTGTCCCAGGGTAATGCGATCATCATTTGTGACTTTTCCAGCTGCCTTCAACAAGCAAAGTCAATGGCGAAAGCCAGATTCATTTGACAACGGTGTGATCCACTTAGTGACCATGGAGGTTTGTTTAATGATCGTAGCAGAAAAGGTCATAAAACTGGAGCTTAAGGGCCTCACTTAGTAACAGAAGTTCTGGTGCCAAATGTGGCCATAACTACAATACAACTTACAAGCAGTAATGCATTTGTACTTATTGGATTTTAAACTACTAAGCATTCCGGGATGTTGGGGAATGGGGAGGAAAAAGAGATGAGTTTATATTCATACTCAAATTAATAATATGTTCAAAAATCTGATAAATAAAGAGGATACACAGTACTAATATTACAACTCTATTTTGTTTAAAACATCTTTGTTGCAAATCTAGTTCTCTGTATGGTGAACCTTAACTGGCTTCATGTGCTGATTTACTGTAGTCAGAGAGCCAAAGCTCTCCACACACACTTTTCCATACAGAAAAGGTGAATGGTATCCAGAACAAGCATTAGGACAAATTGCTGGGAACACCTTGAAGCAACCTCTTGGCCTCCATCACAACTTTGGGGAAAGTAAGGGTGCAATTCTGACTCCTGAAGCAAGGCTTTTGAAGAAGCAAACATATTATCTATGCATTTTTCCCTGCAAAAAAGTTCTCGAAGAGAAGTTAAACACTGTGGTATCTTTTAGAAACCAATCAGTCTGATGCAAGTTGGGATGTTGTAAGAAACAGAAATTTCTTAGAAGTTTCTTCAGAATTGCCAAAATTCTTTTGCTTAGTCTATTTCCAAATGGATAATGTTAGACTTCCTAGGTGCAATACATTCGTTCTAAAAAAAAAAAGGCAGGAGGGGGAATCAATTCAAAATCTTGAGTAATAAGAAGTACTTATAAGCACAAAGTTACTTAAGTCACAGGTGCTAATTGAAAGAACTACCCTAATTAGTTTTTCTTAGTTGTTTTCTTCCCACAGTTCTGTTAGTAACATATTTTGGGTATAATACTGACAGGAAAGTAGAAAAGGCTTTGTGGTTTTCTACTCTCTCATCTCCTATGCTGCAAAAGGAACTTATTACTAAGCATGTTGCTAACATGGAAAAAATATTGGTGCTTCCATTTATAAGTTATTTTCCATAGCAGAATAGAGAAGTTTAAGAATGCACAATGCCCCCATTAAAAAAAATTTAAAAGCCATAAAAGGACTCTGTAAAGGACATTATCCATTTTGACTGTATCTTAAGAGCAGAAGACAATTTCTTACATCTTTAAGACTGATTTAAGTAACAAAGCGAACACACTGAATAAATAACTGATTACCGTATATTACTATAAAGTGAAGCTAAAGAAATCAAAAGCATTATGTTCTCATCTCCCTTTAACTATCCTAATTAGGTTTTTTTTATCCAAGGCATCTTTTTATTGCAGTAATTCAACATTTAAATGTGTTCTATGTGAAATGCACTCTTACATTTTACCTGAAACTGCCATAATTCAGCATGTTGACTCTTATTTTCTTTACACTAACTATACCTGCACATCTCTATTATACCTTATTTGCTTTTAAAGAATGGTATATAGCAAAGACTATGGTATATAGTCAAACTCACATTGTTAGGGTGGTATCATGTGACATATCGAGACTTTTCTCCCCTTCACTAAACTGGGTGTGGCCAGTGTGTGACGCAACCAGCCTGCAGGCCGCAACTTTGACAGCCATGGTATATAGTGTTTCAAGACTAATCCCTTTCTCTATTATCCCTTTCTTTATTCTACAATGTTTTATTTTTAATTCATTTCTTAATAACCTTCACCATAGAACTTGCCTTTTTCATAAGGAGCTAGGCTCACCTGATATTTCCAACATTATCACAAAACATCAATCTATTCATAAAAATTATTTTTCTCTGTAACAACAACCTTGTGAAGTAGGTTGGGCTAAGACAGGGGTCAGCAACCTGCGGCTCTGGAGCCGCATGTGGCTCTTTCATCCCTCTGCTCTGGCTCCCTGTCACCGGTCGGCTCCACAATTGATAGGGCTTTCAGTTAGGACAGGTAAAGGAAAAAGGGCGCCATGCTAGGAGGAGACTCTATGGTGGTGGAACTGGAATTCTGGTCAGCAGAGGAAAAAAATCGCTAGGAGACTCTATGGTGGGGGAACTGGTCTTCTGGTAGGCTCCAGAATTGAACAGGGGGCTTCCAATTAGGACCTTTGTGGCTCTTTGAGTATTTAAGGTTGCCGACCACTGGGCTAAGAGCAAGTGACTAGTTTCTATATGTAACACTTGAACCTGGGTCTCTCCTACACCTCTTTATATCTGTATAATTGTGAACTTATAAATTTAATAATTATATTTGCTTTTCATACCTGTTCCCTAATTTATAGAGATTCTCTTCACATTCTTTAAATCTAAAGTATCAGCAATTTGGCTACAGCCCTGCTTACCTTTAACATCAGATTAAAAAAAACTAAAGAGATTTTTGGAAAAGTCTACACTTTACATCCCGCCCTGAAAAAATGTTTATGGTAATTCAAATTTTCCACCTCCTGTCATTCTGTATTATGTGGTCATGATTTCTCCTGATTTATGAATGATATATTTTTGACAGAAAATCATAGTGCTTGACCCGGTTCTGAAAATCAAGACAGACTTTATAATGTGATCCAACATTTCTCCGATTCAAGTTTAATTAACAGAATAACAGAATAGCAGAATAACAGAATTGGAAGGGACCATGGAAGTCATCAAGTCCCTGCTCAAGCAGGAAACCCTATACCATTTCAGACAAATGGTTGTCCAATCTCTTCTTAAAAACCTTCAGTATGGGAGCACACACAACTTCTGAAGGCAAGCTGTTTCCACTGTCAGGAAATTTCTCCTTAGTTCTAGATTGCTTCTCTCCTTGATTAGTTTCCATCCATTGCTTCTTGTTCTGCCTTCAGGTTCTTTGGAGAATAGCTTGACCCATTCTTCTTTGTGGCAGCTCCTTAGATATTGGAACATTCCTATCATGTCACCTGTAGTCCTGCTTTTCATTAAATTAGACATAATCCAATTCCTGCAAACCATTCTTCATACGTTTTTAGCTTCCAGTCTCCTAATCATCTTTGTTGCTTTTCTCTGCACTCTTTCTAATTCTTTATGGGACATGGAATAATTGAGTTGGAGGTCTTCTAGTCCAATCCCCTATTCAAGCAGGAGACCCTATGCTAATATATAATCCTTATTATAAAACGCTCTCGCCTATCTGGGTAGCTTCAAAGCATCAGAGCGTTACCTCCTTCTGCAAGAGGAGCGAGGTGAGAAAAGAGCCAGCCAATGTTGTTATACATCTTAACTTTCCTGGGGACAAGTTCAACTCCTTTTGGCGCCTACCTGGTACCTGCCGGTCAGCAGCTGACTTCGAGAGGGAGTACACAGGGGCTGCGTATAGTAGCGCTCCAGTCGCACTCCGGCGGCACCCAGCGCGTCCAAGTTCGGGGTGCGGATCTGGGAGCCGTGCCAGCCCACGTCGTTCCAGCCTAGATCGTCGGCCAGGATAAAGACCAGATGCGGCGGAGAGTTTGGAGACCCCGCATCCAGACGACACAGCTGCAATAAGACTTGCAGCCCCAGGAATAGGAGCCTCCGAACCATCGCTGCTCGCCTGATCAGGCAGGAACTGGGTCGACAGCCCGCCTATAAGGAAGAACTATGATCGAGAGGCGGGACCTCCATCAAAGTCAGCGTGTCCGCCCAATCCGGACGAAAACAGCTTCTCCCAGGGCAATGAAAGGAGGCGGGACTAGAAGCCGCCTGGTCCGCCTGAAGCGCCTTTTTTCTAGGCGAACTCCGCCGATGTGCAGTTGAGGCGATTTCGCTAAACAGCCCATAGTGTGATGAAATGAATATCGGGTGCAGACAAAGTGCAACCCCGAGAACCGGCCGGCCTGTTTTGTGCTCCTTAAGCTGGGTCCGGTTCCCCATTTAGAGACTTCCCCATTCAGAGAACAGTGCAAGCTTGCTGGAAGTGCAACTTCTAGTATCCCTCGTCCTCCGTTTTAGTGAATGGGGCTGGGGCTGTAGTGAACAGTTGGAGGGGCACACAATTCGCATCTTGGAGATAGAAAAGTGAGATTGGGCCAACTGCGAACATATAAGTGAGCAAGAAGAGACCAGTGGTTCATCTCCCTCTGAAGAGTGGAACTCCTTTCTTATTAACTGAACTGTATCTCATCTAATTTGAGGGGTTCCTTAGTTCTCTCTGAGCTTGGTTGTTTTCTTGCAGACGTTTCATTACCCAAACTAGGTAACATCATCAGTCCTAATAAGGAGTGGGATTTACAGTTTATATTCTAGTGGTTTACCCTGTCAGAGTTGGTGGGAGTGGTCTTGAAGGTTCTTCCATTAGGCTGTTTACTGTTAGCATGTTTGGCAGTTCCTTGTTTAGAGTATTGTTTATTTTTTAATTGTTGATCTGATGTTAATCTTGGAGTTAATCTATGCTAATCTGGGTGTTGTTTGCTGGTGGGGTGGCATTTTGGTCTTTTTGTTCCCTTTATGGCTTTTTGATTGTCTCTTTTGCATAGTATCTAGATATTGTTTATATCCATGTTTCTATTGATGGCTAATTTGTCAGAATGCCAGGCTTGGTACTAGACCAAACCAAGTCTAAAACCGCTAGAGAATGTCTAGAAGCAGAATCACTACAGCAGAGGTGTAGGTATTAAATCAGCACAGAAAGGAGTAGGAAACATTTAAACCACTGCATTTCAATCTTGGCAAATTTTAAGATGGGTGGATTTCAGAATTCCCCATCCAGCATGGCTTAAATCTTCCTTATGAGGTCTGTGGCCACTGTAATACTAACCAGGCAATTTAAAAAAAAATTAAATGGAGAAGAAAAAACTGTAAAGCGTCCCAGGACACTCTCATGATGGCTGCCTCAATTTAAATGGGGAGACCTTGGTTCTTTCAGTTGTTTGGTGCTTGATCATGGGTTAAAATAGTCGCACATGGTTCTGGACCATGGAGAAACTAGACAGGAAGAAAACTGACTTCTTCAAGCTGTGGTATTGAAGAAGGCTCCTTGTACTTTCTTTGAACAGCAAAGATGGCAAGCAACAAAGTACTGTACTGGTGCATATAAAACCAGATATATCTTTGGAAGACAAAAATCACAAAACTCCAGCTTAATTATTTTGGCCGTGTCATGTGATCATACTCATCGGAAAAGGCAGTTATGCTTAGAATGGTTAGGGATAAAAAGAAATGAGGCAGCCAGAAAATGTGGCTAGACACCAGCCAAAGCATAAAGCAACTGAAGAAAGCCATACAAGAATATAAAATATGGAGAGAGAGCTGTAAATGTGGAGTCCATAGAATCACCAAGAACTGGACAAAACTGAACAGATAGCATATCATCACCTATCGTTCATGGAGTCAGATATATATTGTGAACTTATCTAATGCTGCACTAGAACCTAGATTAACTCCACTTGTTTTATACATACATATACACACCTTGATACATAATATGCTTCATGGAATTAGCCATGTTATAAGAATGATTTTAGCTGAAATATTTGCATAAACTTCAGGGAACTAGGAATTTAGGATGGTTTGATGTAAACTTTGTGACAGAATTCTACCAAACAACTTTTTTTCCCCTTGCTGTAACATATTTCAGTTAGTGGTCAGGAAGTGTAATAATCACTCAACACTATTTCATCCACAGACTGTTAGTTGCTATTTCCTCACAAAAAACTGTTGACATAAAACATGGAAATAGCAATGCCTATTGTATTTATCAGAGAAAATATATAAATGTTAATCTAAACATTAAAGAGTTGGCATTTAGGCCAATATTCACAGATGATCTATGATTATCCAGTCAATGAAATTAGTCAATAAATAACTAAAATATATTTTATTCATTTAACACATTACCTTATACTATTACCTTATACTATACGTATACATAATGAGAAGGAAGGACTCACTGGAGAAGAGCCTAATGCTGAGAAAGATTGAGAGCAAAAGAAGAAGATAACAACAGAGAATGAAATGGCTGGATGGAGTCACTGAAGCAGTAGGTGTGAGCTTAAATTGGCTCTAGAAGATGGTAGAGGACAGGAAGGCCTGGAGGAATGTTGTCCATGGGTTGTGATGGGTTGGACACGACTTCGCAACTAACAACAACAAATACATATACACATATATGTATATTTATATATACATGTATAAGTGTATATAGTACTCTGTGTGTGTATATATACAGTATATCAATAATGTCATCTTTAAGAATAATCTCATTTTTGTACTAGTAGTAACAATTAGATTCATGTCACTTAAAAGTATAGGAATGTACTTTTAAACAAATTGATTTTTTGATGATAGTACAATAGACCAGAGTTCCCCAACCTTTCTGGATTGGTGGCCTTGGAGCAGGGGGAGGGGAGACAGCATGATTTTTTGGGAGGGGTAAGCACATGTGCGTGAATGCCCGTAACGTTTGCAACGACGTAAGGGCAAATGGTTAGCAAGCACCCACAAGGCTCACATATCAGGCCATGAGCACCCACAATAAGGCTTGTGCGAGTGGGACCACGAGTGCCTGTGATGAGGCTCATGCAAGTGGAGCTGGGCGCACACATGGAGGCACATGCACCAGCCGGCCACTCGCACTGCCCAGTGGCAATTATCCTGCAGCCCGATAGTGGGCCATAGCCCACAGGTTGGGAACCCCTGCTAGAGACAGTTCTGCCATGTTTTATATTTTATTGTTTTCTACATGGATATTCAGCATGATATATCAGTAGATACTAAATTATTAGCAGTCCTGATTATTCAAACTGCATTTCTATGAGCCTAGTGCCAGTTTCTTTACAGTACTCAGGGTTTAGATATATCAATTCTTTTGGAAGCTTCTATTTATTTGAGCAATTGTTATCTAAATGATCTTTTAAAATGTTAATGCAAACTTAGTTTTGAATATTATATTAATGTGCATAGCATTATTTTATAAGTTTATATTAAGATGTGCATTGCTTATAGAAACGAAATGTTATGGGTTAGTATCTAATAAAGCCACCTTAATGGATTTGCAATCTATCATGGAAAGTATGCATATAGTGAATTTCATGTATAGCTTTGCCCAGTGCCCGTCAAAAACTGTATATTAGATTACAACTCCCAACATTTTCTTCTAGAGGATAGCTATAAGCTAAGTTTTTTTTCTTGGACAACTAGGAAATAGGAAAAATTAAATTAAAAATAGTCATGCTGAATCAGACTAAAAATACATTTGATTTGCAGAATCGAGCTGCATGTTTGCCCTTAGTGCTTCATCATTTTTCTATATGATAGATAATATAATAAAGGGATAGTAGTTTCATCCAACAGTTGATACAGCTTGTTTGCACCTGTAAAAGGTATTTTATTTATTGACATCAAAATTCATGGACTCTATTACTGTTTCCCTGAAAATAAGACATTCCCTGATAATAAGCCCAATTGGGCTTTTGTATGCATATGCTAAAATAAGCGCTCCCAGATAATAAGCCCTCCCCAAAAATATGTAAACTCATGCAGAGCCAATCCCCGCCAGATGGGGGCAGAGCTGGAAATCAGGTAAGATGGCAAGAGGAGCCCTGTCTTGCTCCACGCACCCTAAAATAATACCTCCCCGAAAATAAGGCCAAGCGCTTATTTCGGGGTTCAAAACAATATAAGACAAGGTCTTATTTTGGGGGAAACAAAATATATATACTGGACAACTTCTCCACACACCTCAACAGCCTACACCCCAAAATACAGTTCACCATTAAACAGAAGCTAACAACCAACTTCCCTTCCTGGATGTCCTAGTCTACAGGAAATCCAATGGCTCCCTAGGACACACCATCTACCAGAAGAAAACACACACTAACCGCTATCTGCACGCACTCTCACACCACCACCCAGCACA
>JANHFK010003536.1:72818-85173 GCA_036250565.1 Sibynophis collaris | reverse complement strand
TTCAAAACGGCCGGATCCAGCGTTGGCTTCTTCAGGAGGGGTCTCACCACCGCCTCTTTCAGGGACGGTGGGAGAAAACCCTCCTCTAAAGAAGCGTTGGTAATACACTGAATCCAGCCCCGCGTCGTCTCCTGAATGGCCAGTACCAGCCAGGAGGGGCACGGGTCCAGTAAACATGTGGTGGGTTTCTTAGAAGATGTCTGCTTATTTCTGGTCAGAATGAAGTATTGATGCTGAGTTGATATGCTTATTTTTGTTAATGTGCTCAATGTCTGTGATCTGTATATTGAATAAATCAATGCTTCTTTTCAGTTTTTAATGATGGTTCATCAAGAGAATTGATGAGCCTTACTGGAACCATTCCTGTAAATTACAGAGGTATGTATGTATTTTGAACTGTTTTATTTGAAACCACTGTCTCTGTACAGGTAGTCCTCTTTTAATGATCAGTCGCTTAGCAAGTTACAATGCACCCTCCCCCCAAAGGTATTATAACTCGGTTCTGGAGTTCTGATGACCACATATGCATGCGTGTACTACAGACACATAATCACATTTCGGTGCTAGAGTCTTTTGCAACATCCTGATTTTTTCTGGGGAAAAAATGGCCATTGGCTAAAATGGATTTTAATAATCATGGTGTTCACTTAATGACCAATGCAAAAAAGGTAGTACAATCCTGCTTAACATCTGCCATGACTTATAGCTGTAATTCTGGACTCAGTTATGGTCGTAAGTCGAGGACTACCATGAACTGTATTCTTCATTTTGTAACATTGTATTTAGTTTGCATATTTCTGATACATTGCTTTAAATCAGTCAGAACAATGAAAGCAAAACTAAAACACAGGCTTATTGCAATCTAAAAATTACCATCTCAAAGCAAAAGAATTTACAGTTTCCTATCTCTTCTCATGTGGTTAGGTGGCATTACTTTGGAACAGAGTTGGCAAAATCCAGGTAGATACAAGCCTCTATAACATAACTATACAAAGCATTTGAATGAGATGGTTTGAAAGCAAAGTAGCTATGCATGTGCATACTCAAAGAATCAGCTAGAAGGATCTTCTCATGTTTTTCAAAAGATGTGCCTGATGGTGATTCAAAGACATATTATCTAATTTAGGGCGTGTCATTTAATGCGGTGAAAATTAATTTTTGTAATTTTTTTCAGTGAGGAGTTTTAAAAATAAGTATTTTTAAATTAAGAATTCAAATTTGTTAATTTTTGCAATTGCACAACAGTTTTGTATGGTAAATCTACATCTGATCATATACCCCACAACAGTCCCTTGTAACCCAAATACTGTTAAAAATTTCTCAAAATTACACTTTGTGCGGCAAAAATTAAAAGTTTTTTTCTGCATGAATCTTATCTAGCTAAGCAAAAAATAATCCATGCAATCAAACTAACATCGGAAAGCAATTATCTGAGTTACAAAAGTATTTAAGCGAGTTTCATCAAGTCTTGTTTTGATTTGTTCTTCGACATCAGCTGCCAACTTGCTTCTTGGCCTCTGATATAACCTTCATGTTTCTCACCTGTATACATTCGACTTACTGCCTCTGTGACCTGTTTTACACATCTCTCTATTGATTGGGCATGGCAGAGCCACTGTGGTACTTGCATTGGTTCATCAATGAACTTCCTTATTTCTGCTGCAGTCAGTTTGCATGTCAAAGATGGCTCATGTACACCTTCAGACCAGTCAGTCAGCTCCAGCAAAGTGGATGCTCTGGCGTTGATTAAAGGCGTTTTTCTTGCACATACAGAAAAATCTCCCAGCGCGTCACTGTCTGTATCCCTCAAGTCAATGATCTTTTACACACCAGCTCTCATCTCTTGAATGTCATCTGAACACAAGAATGTCTGGCTTATCATTTCACTGAAAGCGTACCATGCTGAGCTCTGAATGGTTGGCAAAACATCTACTACAGCCTTCTTTTGCAGTCTGACTTGCCGCAGCTGGATCAACACATGACGTGGGCCTTCAATCCAGGAATGTTTTACTTTGATGTTGAACCAGCAAGGATAGTACATGCCAACGATGTATTCAACTATCATTTGCTTTGAAGAGTTTTGCCTTTAAAGCCATGTTTGAAACCCATATTCAACAAAGCCTAATTGCAGTTGTCAACCAGTGTGAATGGATTACAGGACCAATTTCCAGAAGAGGGAGATCTGTGGGAAATTCACCTGTCCTTATTGGCTGTGTGATCCTATATCCATATGCTTGATCAATAGAGAGAGCCGTTACAACACTGTTTCTCAGTGAAATGAGAAGCTCATCAATTGAAACTCTGGTGAATGAAAGATCAATGTCAAGTTCTGTTGCAGTATCTACCCTGTTGCCACTTTTACCTGCCCATTTACTGTTAAGACAAGGTCTTCCCATCCAATTTTGTGATTAAGTGTTGTAGGGCTAATACATTTGTGTGGAGTGCACATACCAATCAGATCAACTTCCAGTCAAGCTTGGCACCTCCTTCACAGTCAATATTAACATTTATAGAATCTCTTCCAATGGCCTTCAAGCTTTTGTCAATGCCTTTGTTCTTCATGAAATATACAAGCTTATCTGCAATCACTTGAGCAGGTTTTCATGGTTTTGATCTTTTCTCTGGAGTGAAATGATAAAGATATCTTCCACCCAACTCACTGCATACAGAGTAATGTTCTTTGATGGTACTGGGGAATTGCTGGTCTGAATTGTTTGCTTTCAGCATAATTTTAGTTGAATCTATACGGCCATAGATGCATTCTATTTCACCCTTCTTATAGATCTCATCAAATTCTTGATTTAGGGACTGCATAGCAACATTTATTATTTCTAATTTACTGTATTCTGTCTTTTCTTTTGAAGTAGGTCTCTTCATAACTTCCATAACATTCCTCTTCATCATCAGTTGTCTGTCCTTCATTTTCATCATAATTACTTTATTTGTCAGTATTGAAATTTCTGGAATGCTTCTCTGCTTTTATTTAGCGAGCCTTTTTCTCTCATCGTCTTATTGCTTTTGCCTTTTAACTCGTTGTTTCCGTTTGGGCACATCTGGTAAACCAATCTGGTGTGATTTAAAAGAACCAATCTTAGTAAGTTCCTTCAATGGTATCTTCGTCTCCTTAGGGCAGGTACAGTTAATGTGAGCTTCTTTTTTGCAGCCAGCAGGGCAGAACAATTTCACACTTGCAGTTGAGGATGTCAGTTTGTCAAGTTTCACAGTGAAAGTCTCTGACATCTAGCTTTCCTCTACCAAGTTTTTGGCTTGATCCCAGCTCTCTTGGATTTTGTTCAAGATTGTCACTCGTGAATTTACGACAGGTCACTCGTTCCCACTTTTCAAGCAGTTTTGGATATATGTCTCTTGCAAGATTTGCTGCAGGGTAGTTTCTAGCATCATCACTACTTTGTTCTCTTAACAATAGGCCATATCTGAGAATGTCTCAATGTGTTGGGAGCTCAGATGGCAACAAGTCTCTGCCAGTCCCAATTAGGTTATTCATATGAGTGAATGTTCCCAGTCTTGTTCTTTTTTTAGAACCATTACAGATTAGTTATCACACTCACAGGAAACGAGGCCAGCAGTATTAATACTCTCTGACAAAATAATGTTTAACAAAAAGAGAAAGATAGCTGAACTTGTCAAATGAAACAAAATGTTAAAAAGTTATGATATGTATGTAGTTATTTACCAAGCACCCCTAAATTATATTAAAATAATCAAAATATCTTTACAATCCCCGAGGTCTGTCACAACTTTTGAGCACCCCTAATGTTTGGAAATTGAAAGTTGAAAAATTTGACACGCCCTATATTTCATGCTTCCACACATTCATCTCATTTGAATGCTTTGCATAATCTCTACATATCTGTCTGTCATGATGCTCACAGATACCAATATAGTTAGCAATGCAATAGCATTAAAATAATTTAAATGTGTTACACTTCATTTAGCACTAACATAGAAGAAGAAGCTCAACAACAGGTGGTGAGAAATGTCAGGAATTTTGAGTAAAATCCTATTACAAAGAAGTTTTGAGCTTTCATGGCACAAGGAAATCTGATTGCTTGTAATTGCTGGCATATTCTGCTAGTTGCTATGGTGAACTTGACTATATTACTGTAGTTATCTCTGAATCCTGATCAGATAGATGTTGAACACAGAATTTGTCAGTTCACCTGGGAGAGTTTGTTGATAATGTGCTATTAATATGCATCAACTTCCTGCAATGATAAGAGTATAAGAAGATTTGGACCAGAGATTTCACTACTACCGCTTTATAGGAGCAGGTTCTTATATAATAACTCTTTTCCAAAATAGTTGTGAGTTGGATATCAAAACACAAAAGCATCAATACATTGCAGAATGTAGAAATCATAAATTCATCTGTGTATTTAGCTGGTTCAGAAACATTGTTGCCTGGAGGAATGAGAGCAGAAATTCTGCTCGGTTCAGTTTTACAGTCCATATCTAAGACATTTATCCTAAGCTCTGTCTTTCCTCAGGCATACCACACGGAGCAGCCATTACTGCAGCAGTTTGATTTCTATTTGCTTTTCCTAGGAGGACTAATAATGCAAGTTTTAGAAGCCAAGTGGAGAGTTGAACTTCTTGGTTGAACCACCTTGTTGAAACCTCTTATCAATGTAGAATACCATATTTGGGACACATTATACCATTTAGAACAATGTCCTTAGGAATTTGGGTTAGATTTAATTGTGTTCCATAAAAATGATATGCCACTGCAAATAATTTAATAATAGTTGTGATATATCTTCTCTAATATGGATTAATGTATTAAAAGATGAGCTTGTTTTGCATTGTTTGACATATAATTGAAGGTCTTTGTCTTCCAGAAGCCTGAAAAAAATATCCCTAATTGTTTAAAATTGCTACTTTGATTCTTTGAAATTCCTAGAAAAAAGTCATTTTGCGAAGCTTGCAATTTTAAGGTTGGGTGTATGTCTGTCCCCAAATTCTTAGCAAGTGTTCTGTACAAAAATAGTGCTATTATCCTCACTGCTTTTTAAAATTCTAATCCTATTTTAATTTTAAATTTTTATCTGTGATAAAAACACTATCAGTATTGTATTGCTGATATTGCTGAATGCTTATTTGCTAATTTTGAGAGATGATGTTAATACTTACATATTACTAAAACTCCTTTGTCTGTTTGTAACCTTCAATCGGGCAAAACTGCATTATAGTGCAACAGTTTTTGAACTAAGATATCTAACTTACAGAATGCCAGGACCAATTACTGGTAGTCCCATGAAAGTGAAATTTGGGGAATTTGTGGCCAATTGAGCAAGAGGCACTGCCTGGGTCAGGGAGGGTACAAGGGGGTACCTGCGGTATTGTGCAGGTTGGGGAGGGTGTGTGAGCATTTCTGTGCGGATCAGTATGGGAGAGGTGCTGTACAGGTAGGGAAGATTGGGTTGAGATATATCAAGACTTAACTTTTTTTTTAATAATCTCAATCTCCCGGAACATTCCCTGGCTTCAGATGACTGATCATCAGAAAACAAGTGATAATATGAGTAAATTACATCCAATCAGATTAGATTAAAAAATTACACATATATAATTCATAGAAATGGACCTCCCAAAAAGCTTCTGAGATACATTGGCTGTACTTATCTGTTCCAGATTTGTATTACTATCTCCAAACTAGTTCCTCAAAACTTTGGCTCTTTAGTATCTGTCTGAAACAGATAATGGAAAGTGGGGGAGGGTGGTGAACACTTAAAATGTTTATTTTGGTTTCTGAGGGCTGAGAAGAATTAGAAGATTCAATGTGATAAAATGTAAATAAATCCACCAGTATAGAAAGTAGACAAAATTGAAGAGGATTGTTATATGGAGCGTAACTAAATATCATGCTTGGTATAATGGACTTGTTTTCCTAATACTTTGTTTATTAATTTCCAAAACCATGTTGTATATGCTTATAAAAATACTTCAGTTTTGTGTTTCAAGACAACTCCTGTGCACTTAAATATACTATAGTAACAATTATGCCACCTCAGTATTTTATCACAGAACCATTTATTACCAACAAAGATATATAACATCATTTTTTTAAAATCTCTTTAGCCAATATTTACAACATCCCAATATGCCTGTGGCTACTGGATACATATCCATTCAATCCCCCAATCTGTTTTGTTAAGCCAACTAGTTCGATGACAATTAAAACTGGGAAGCATGTTGATGCAAATGGCAGGATATATCTTCCATATCTACATGAATGGAAACATGTAAGTATAATTTTAAGGTGTTTAAGCATTAATAATAAACTGTTTTGAGATATAAATATTGATTTCATTTCATATTCCTCTGGCTTTTTAATATAATAGCAAAATGAACTTGGACACTTGGAGCTCTGTTGAATATAATATTAGAGTCTTACAAAGTTTAAATATTAATAATTTTGCAATGTTTCCTTTGGTGTTAAGAATTGCAACTGAAATAACCATTGCTGTTGCCTGTAATTAGTATAATTCATTGATGAGAATTGACAGTATCATGAAGCATGTTCCCTGTGGTATGTTATTTTTTTCAGTTTTGACATTCCATTTATTAATTGAATGACAACTAAGGGGAATGAAATCTTCACATAGAAGAAAAAGAAAAGATAATCAGCTAATTTTCAGCAACTGATGAGATGATGAATCATGTCGGTACAGATAATGAGCAACCAAACTATTTTTGTAGAAGAAAAAAAGTAACTCTCTTCTCTGCTTTATTTCCAGCCACAATCAGATTTAATAGGACTGATTCCAGTTATGATTGTGGTGTTTGGAGAGGAACCTCCCGTCTTTTCTCGACCGACCATTTCAGCTTCCTATCCACCTTATCAAGCAACAGGGCCACCAAACAGTAAGCATCTTATATCCAGTACCATATATGAATAATCGTGGGCGCAAACATGTAATTTTGGGGTTGTTTCTCTGAAAGAGTCCTCCTATTATGACATTTTATTTGGGTTGTTACCGAATGACAATAATTGCAAAAATTATTGTCATAACTTTAATTGTGATAATAGAGCCAGTTTTGGTCTAATGGTTAGGGCACCAGGCTAGAAACCAGAACAGTTTGTTCTAGTCTTCTCTTAGCCATGAAAGCCAGCTGATGACTTTGGGCCAGTCACCCTGTCTCAGCCCTACTTGCCTCATAGGGTTGTGGGGGAAATAGGAGTTATTTACAAAAATATCAAAGAAGGGATCAATAAATATTGTATTCATTTATTATTCTGTTTAATTAGCCAGTTATTTAGATTGGTTTTGGCATTTATATCCACATATCGAGTCTTTCCTAGGGGCCTGAAATAGGCATGTGTAGTTTTGTGGTGTTAAAGGTAATGGTCACAGGATATAAACTGCTCAAAGTAAAGCTGTTTTTGGCAATTGACTGATAGTGGTTTTGTCATTGCTAATGGTGTTCATGTGATGCTTACATGTATGTAATCTACAGTTAGAGTCACAGTCATAAGAATGATTAAAGTAGCATTTAAGAATATAGGCAGTTCCAAGCAGAGTAGGTTTTTTTTAAAAAAATAGGATTTTAAAAATTGTTATTACTTTGAGTAGAAGAATGTTGTTGATCATCCATAATAAGTTTCTGTCTTGTAATTGACAGTTGCTCAGTCCAGAATATAACTTTTTAAAAATGATAAGCTACATACTAAAAAAGAAAAAACTTAATCTAAATTAACTTTTAAAAATCCCAAAGAAGGTAAAGTAAAATAAAATGGTGGGAGAGAAATTTTAATAAAAATAGCAGGGTAATAAGATTATATTATATTTTATGTTAGTAATAAATTGTGTATCAGCCTTTCCCAATACACTTAGTGCTCCTTGCTTCTGTAAATGTCAATACTCCCAGAGAGCAGATGAATATTTTTTTAATGCAATTCAAAAGTTCTGTAGCTTTCAGAAATCTTCATTATACAGATAGAGACTTAGCTCCCTCTATTATATTATAGGAAAGCTATAAAATTATTAAATTGAATACATTTCAGAGGCCCCCAGAGCAATTATGAAAAAATTATAAATTGATTTTAAAAAATTGAGAGAATAGTTGCCATATTTTGGGAGTTAGATTGGGTATTTTATATAAATAACATTGTGTCATAAATAACATAAATAACATGTTATGATGCTTATAGGGCTTTAGTTTTAAAGTCTGATAACCTTATCATTGTACAAATTCTTGGATGATATCTCAAACCATGAGCTAATATTTTAACAGCTACATTAGTGAGAAGGTTATAGAAGGTATTTGTGATGACCTGGGGCATGGCACCAAAGCAACACAGCCAGAGAACAGGTGTAACTCCCCTTTATTGCTCCAACCTTGCCCCCAAACGTCCCCACATTTACTACAAGTCCTGGAGCAAAGCTCTCACAAGCACCTTCAACAGCCTCTTGCTGCAAGTAGTCCAGTAAGCCAGGTTATCCAAACAGTAACCAGAGCAAGAATCTCAGCAAAGCAGGCAAACCAGGCAAGCCCCACAAGACAGAGCACAGTAATCTCCAGGTGTTGGCAAGTGCACACAAGGCTCCACAG
Organism: Sibynophis collaris; assembly: GCA_036250565.1. NCBI lineage: Eukaryota > Metazoa > Chordata > Lepidosauria > Squamata > Sibynophiidae > Sibynophis > Sibynophis collaris. The sequence continues at coordinate 76,599 of JANHFK010003536.1, read as the reverse complement.
ATTCAATGCTTGTTCCCGATAAATGCCCCTCCCACCGGCACCTCCTTACATCTAAGTCCCCAGGTGTGCTTTGTGAAGTGGGGCAGGGCACTCTCCTCCCTCGTAGCCAGCTCAGTCTGTGTTGGTCTTGCCTTCTCTTTTCTCTCCGTGCTTAGAAGGGGGTGGTCCTTGCTCTTCGCCTGAGTTCTGTCTCTCTTGCTCCTTCCTGTCTGCAAGCCTTTATAATCCTGAAAAGCCTTACCTGGACTGAGTCTGCCCTTCCCCAGTTTCCTCCAAGGCCAACGGAGCCATCCTCTCGACAGGATCTTGTTCCAGTTCATCTTCCCCCACAGATTCAAACTCCGACGGGAGCATGACAGTATTATTTTACAATACTTGGTTATATAAAAGGGTGCCATCCCTCAAATAACATTAGACTTTTGGCTGATACTAGTTTTATATCTTCATAAACTTGAATAATAAATTTTAGTTTAATAGGATGGAGAAAAATCCCTAGATATAGTGCTAATCAAGTTTTTGATGTAAGTAACACGGAAATTTAGACTTCCAGCAAAAGTTCTTTAATGAATAATAATTTAGTATTCTAATGTTTTGCAAATAATAGAACTATATATTAAATATTCTGGGTATGTAGTAAAATGAAATAAGTTAAGTATTACATGAATTGGTAAAAAATTCTTGCTGGATATAGGTAAACATTATCTCTTGTCCATGATCTGTTAAATACCTGCTATTATCCCAGGAAAATACGTTGATTTGGTAAGGTTATTTCTGTCATTAACCAAATGAAAAATAATATTAATAGGTAGCTGAAACTATCTTAATTTTGCGGAGAAGAAATAATGTGGGGGAAATGATTGTTATATCAATTTTTAAATTCAGGTAGTCCTTGAGTTATGACCACAATTGAGCCCAAAAGTTATGTTGCTAAGTGAAACATTTGCTAAGTGAGTTTGTCCCATTTTACAACTTTTCTTGCCACATTTGGTAAGTGAATCACTGCAGTTGTTAAATTAGTAACAGGGTTGTTAAGTCAACTTGGCTTCCCCATTGACTTTATTTGTCTAAAGGTCGCAAAAGGGGATCACGTGACTCTGGGACACTGCAACCGTCGTATATGTGAATCCGTTGCCAAGCATCTGAATGTAAATCATGTGACCATGGGGATGCTGCAATGGTCATATGTGTGAAAAATGGTTATAAGTCACTTTTTTCAATGCCCTTGTAACTTTGAATGGTCACTAAGTGAACTGTTGTAAGTTTAAGACTATCTGAAGACTATTTTGGGGAACATTGCTTATGTTTATTCCACTGAAATATTTTTAACAGCTTGTTAAGTTTACAGTAATTTTTTTTCTGTGGAAGAAATACATACGAAACAAACAGGATTTCTCTATCGGTTACAGTTTTCGTATAATAATGGTGGTTTTCATTTTCTTGAGCATACATTAAAAAAGGGTGAGGTTGCACCTGGTATTTTGAAGCCAATGAACATTGCTGTGGATGTGCCTCCTTAACTTATCCAGTGTCTTCCTTTTCTTCTGATTCTTTCAATTTGGCCAAGAATATTTTTCCATGTGATCCACTTATGTCATATGTCCAAAGTGTGTGAGTTCCATGCCTTTTTAAAATAATTGTTAGTAGTCTGGTTCTAATTTCTACTGTAGAGTATATAGGTTTATTTTCATAATATACTGTATGTTTACTAATTTAATAATTAATTGCCATAGGAAAACATATTTCTATATTACATAGAGTAGAAATCTATTCTTGTTAGATCCCTCAGCAGTAAAATCTTCAAGATGCATATTGCCAAGCACCTGCATAATGCATTTATTATCTCTGCCAGCAGATGTCAGTCAAACATTTATTATCCACTAGTTTGAAATCTTCTAGTTAATAAATGACTTTGAATACAAAAGTAAAGTTTTACAAATTATAGGAATATTGCACATTAATGACCAAGCCATTAAATTTTCCAAAAATTTATTCAGGCTAGATGTTAAATAAAACAAGAGTTTATGAAGTAACAACTTATAATGAAAAAGATTAAAATTCAGTTTAAGTAGGTTACATTGGCATATAGAAGGTGTTATTTAAACTTAATTCATTAAATTTCATTTTTTTCCCCCCCAAGATCAACATTGTCACTTCCTGTATATTAAAGTGGATTTTAAGAAATACAGTGGAAAAAATTAAAAGGAAAACTTCATTATATTGCCAGATTTTTGCATGTACAGTTCTAGGGTTAGGGTTTTGTGCTATAGGCCAAGAATGAGCCTTTAGGTCTGGTAGATGTTTGCAATTTTTAAAATGTGGACAAGACAATAGCTCTCTAATTGGAGATTCATAAAATAACTGCTCCCCAGGATACAGTAGTGTAGCTGCTTCATTTCATTCCTTCCAATCTGCCAAGATAATATCTATTAGTTCCACTTGTCTTTTGACCTTTTTTTTCTGGGCAGAAGGACATATTTCCAAGTAAAGCATCGAACTGCAGCCACACATCATTTTTATTTTCTCACAATTCCTTTGGGCGAATATATTTGTATAAATAAAGATGGTGCTATAAACTGCCAGTTGCTTATCAGCAAGCATCCTGCTCTTATTCACTAAGCCTGAAATAAGGTCATAGGGATGCCAGACGGGTTTCAGAGGTCATGATGTTGTCTTTTTACTGCTGTAGAATATGTCATAAACATTTGAAGCATTTATTTTTATAAATATTCACAAATGGAATATTTCAAAAACATTCTGCACTATAAAAGTAGCATTTTAATGTGTAAAGTTATCTCAAACTGATAACGTTTGCAAAATTGCTTTTGTACTCAGCTTCCTATATGCCAGGAATGCCAAGTGGAATCTCTCCTTTTCCTCCTGGACAACCTCCTAACCCAAGGTAAAATAAATCTGCTTGCACAGTGAAAAACATAGTGATTATGCCCTGTTGTGCTATTGCTGAGATGAAATCTTAGTCTAAACATACTGTATGTTTCAAAAATATTCATACTTCCAAATGGACCTATGAAGCTTTTCTTTTTGAGTTACTGCTCATTTAATGTTTAGATGAATGAATTGTTTAAATAAATGTAACTTTATTTTGCTAATTTTTCTTTAGACAAGAATCTTCTTTAGAAATTAGATGTTGCTTGATCAGAAGGTTGAACAAGATGTGTTACGTCATTTCCAGTAGCTCCACCTTCAGAACTTTGCATATTGGGTAGAAAATCTGTAGGGAAATCTAAAATTTCATTTGCATATCACACTTAAAATGTTTAAGCAGCAAGCTGGTGATCTACTTGGGTTTGGTAGTTCTTTCTGCAGTCACTCAGAGAAAGAAGACTTCCATCTTAGTTGTGCATGTTTTTGAAACAGCCTTTATGTCATCTGCATCCTAAATTAACCTGTAGAGCATTATTTAATTCCATGGTTTGTGGTACAGATGCACCACTGTATGCACAGACATACAGTGGTGCATCTCAAGCCCAGTTTCTCCAAACCTTCTTGAAGCTTGTATTCAACAGGAATACATTATTTTCACTGGATCTTCCTTATTTTGTTTTATATGTGATCCTTACTCCCCCTGATCTATTCGCAAGGCCAGTTTAATGTTTGACTATCATTCCCAATATATGTTTTTAATCTGCTTCAGTTGCCTTAACAAGCCTTCCAAACTTTTCTCTGATATTTTTTTTTTTTTTTTTATAAACAAAGTTTTATTGGTTTTTTGGGAAAAAGGGTAATGGAAAATTTTACACAAATTGTATCTTTTAAAAAGGGA
>JANHFK010003536.1:24074-38054 GCA_036250565.1 Sibynophis collaris | reverse complement strand
GGAATGTTGGCTCTGCTGCTGCAAGTGGATTGGTTGGTTGTGCTGCAGCACCTCGATTGGTTGATGGGTTGATGTTTATAGATTTGGCTTCTGGATGGTGGTTGTGTTTCTATGGGGTGGTTTTGGGTTCAAATCTGGCGATTGGTGGTGGCGTTTATATATATATATATATAAATATATATGTATCTATACTTACAAAGATAAAATATTTGATATTTCTTATGATGCTCAATAAAAGCAAATGTTGGACTTTGAAGAAGCAGGCTAGGAAGAGTATTGAAGCTCTTGAACGTTGGTGTTGGACAAGACTGCTGAGGATACCATGGGCAAATCAATCTAGTGTTTTCACTCAGCACAAATGACCAGAACTCAAATTAACTTACTTTATGCAAAGACCTAGCTCTCTCTGAATAGGTTTCTAATACTGGAAGAGGAGGAATAACAGCAAGGTGGATGGGCTCAGTAAGATCTGAAGGACTAGGATTGGGGCAAATTGTCAAAAAGAAATTGGTTGCCGAGTCAACATCAAATTGATGGTAGATCATCAATCTTGAAAACAAAATATTAATTTTCTGTAGAATGTTGCCAATTTGTACACCATTGGTGCTTATATGAAATACAAGTTTGCAGGAACAGAATATCCTTCTAGACCAGGCCAAAGTCCATATTGGTTTAGCATTTTGCTTCACATGAAAATCTATCAGAAATCCTAGGGTGCTTACAAGCAGGTGGAGAATCTTCCTTCCTCTGTTACCCAAACAATTGGTGTTTGGAAGAATACTGCCCATAACTTGAAAGTCACTTGCAATCTTCAAGGTTAATGTATCGCAAAAACCAGACTTGTTTTAGAGAGGTTTCAGCACTTTGGCTGACAGCCATAGACTAAGTGCTACAAGGCTGTCCAGAAACTTTGTGCTATTTAGATATCATCACTGAAGTGCATCTGCAAAATATTGAGGGAGACGATAGCTTTTAAATGTGATGCAATAAATGTGTGTTCTTTAAATGTAACAGTAGGTGGTTACATCATTGAGGTACAAAGCCTACACAAGTGAACAGAGAAAATTCAAACAACAGAATATGTAGGTTAGGGTTGTGAAGTTTATGGTGCTCTCCAAGCTTGGTTGTTTGCTTGCAGTCATTTCAATACCTAACTTGCAACACAATATTGAGTGTAGAATTTGCTCCCTGTGTATACAAGTACAACAGTTTGCCCTGCCATTTTTGTTGGGGGCATGGTTTTTTCCAATAATGTTGCTTAGTTGGGTAATGAAAAGTCTGTAAGTAACTTGGTGCTCAGAGAGCACTAAGGACATTCAAACAGTTCTAAATGCCCCCAAGTCAGAAGATGAGTCATAAACCTTTTAAGAATCATTGATTATACCAAATTCCTGCCAAATGTTAGCTGCTGTGCTATATCTCTTGAACATGTTGCAGTATGTGGGGAGGAATGGCAATGCAAACAAGCTTTCAGAAGTTAAAAAAAAATGGCGAATCAGATATTTTACTAATAAATTATAACCTGGACAGTGAATTTAGTTTGTGATGTTCCAGTGTATGGCATATGAAAATCATAAAGGATGACAGTAATCCCTTGATATTTTTTGTATTACATTCATTCATAGCTGCAGAGAAAACTGTGCACAAAAAGATAGGTGCTAAATTTAGTTTGAGGTGTTAAATACTACAATGCTAGAACTTATATGGAAGGGAATTTACTGTCATCATTAAACATCAGTGGTTACTGTCAATCCTCAATTCACAAAACAGATTCCACTTATAGCAAGTGCTGAGAGGCAGCATTGCAGAGAACAGATACAAACAGAATTCAAAAGGACACACATCACATAAATGCAGATGGATTTATTATTTGTCTCTACAGGATAAACATGTTAAGATACCTCAGTGGTAATGACAATACTTGTTTGTAATTTTGTTTGGTGACTATAAATAGAACAAATCAAACAGCTAGCAGAAAGTTGCTTAGTTTGCCAAATTGCTCAAATAATATCCATCTAAAACATCACCATTTATCCTTAGGAATGGCCTGCTTTGCAAAATATTGATAGAATGTTTGTAGGGCCCTTTATGGGCACAACGTTTTAGTTATGAAGGAGGCATGTTCAAATAGACCATAAAGTGTTTTTTCTTCAGCAAGTTACTTATACTATAGAGCAGGGATGTCAAACTCGTGGTTCACAGCCCGGATCAGTCATGCACTAGCCACACCCACACCCAGTTTAGCGAAGGGGGAAAAAGTTGCAATATGTCACGTGACACCATGAGTTTGATACCCCTGCTATAGAGATCTCTTTGGAAAGACAGCTGTGGCAAAACAATTAGTCGCAAGGGATCTTTGCTTTTTTGTAGCTGAATAGTAGCAGAAGTTTCAAACATTCCTGAAAAGAATGAAATGAGCATCCTGTCATCCAGCTACAAAACCATTAGCTGAAACATTTGCTCAAACTTTCAAGAATAGTTTGGAGTAATTTTTTAGAGAAAACATCACAGTAAAGTTTATGATCAATCTAATTGATGTTATTTGTTGGTATTTTTCTTTGAAGCATTTATCACAAGCAGGTACTGTTAAGCTTGCATTACTCCTGAGGTGAATTCTCTGATGCCTGGAATAATTCAAATGTCATCAGACATACTGTTGTTTTGTATTTAGTTATTCTTTGGGTCTGAGTTTCTTCACTGGAACAAGAAATAAATCACAACATTAATGGCTGTCAAAAAAAATTATGCAGCCTGCTTTGAAAAACTTAACAACCATCTAGCATTCTTGGGCATCCAAAGGTATTTGTGGAAGCAACCTGGTTGGATTCCATTAAGTTGTCAGCCATAAGATTGCTATGTAGATAAATTGAAGGTGGTACATCAAGTTCCTTGAAAAAAGATGCATATATAGTAATGAATGGATCTAATGAATACAAGAGCAAATTAATGAAGACTGAATCAATTTATATTCATCTACAAAAATATGATTGGTGTTCTATCTATTGTATGATTCCTTTCACTTCCCATTTACTTTCTCGGAGAAAGTAAAAACAGCCACATTGAGTCACAATTTCAAACTTAAAATTTCAAATTCAATTCAATTCAAACATATTTGAAATTACAAATACGGAGGCAGACTATGATGCTCAGCCACAGTGCCCCCAATTTAAAATGTTTTTACTCTATAGAAGATCCGCAAGCCTACAGCCAGATTGCTGTCAGAACACCATGATTATGCGAAGGCTATGGCATGATTTATCCCTTTTATTTTACCAGGAAGTCTTCAATTCCCATGCCTTGCACTTTATAGGGCAATTCCCACCTCCTTTTATCTTTTTAGTCCTCAAAAGAAGTTTCACATTGTTAAGAGATTAACCTTTGTGGAAGGGAGTCTTATGATGACTTCCTGGTGCCTATTGAAAGTCTGGGGCTTAGATAAGAGATATCTTCTCAGAATAGGCTGTTTTCAGGAAAGTATGCAAAATCTGTCAAAGACACTTTTTTCCTCAGGTCAAACAATCCTGGCAGCATAAAGAACAATAGAAATTAAAGCAAAATGGAATCCAGGAACAATGTACAGATAGAAATACACACATCCATCTTATCCAGAGGTCTAGAAAGAGTCTTTACAGAATACCAATAGGGTGGGAGCCACAGCAGTCTAATGTTAAAGGGCAGATGGAGCAATACAGTAGGGAGCTTCTGTGTATTAGTGATACTTTCCTAACTCAAATATTCCAAGTCACAGAATTTATCTCTTTAATGTCATTACTCCTTAGTAATGTCATAGCTTAAAAAAAATGAAAAATATTTCTTCTGATATAACAATATTTAACTAGTTTTTGTGATTGCCAATGCAATGTTATTTTTTAAATCTAAAGTATAAAATAGAAAAGTTCAAGAAATAGATTCCTAACCTTTTTTGCAGGCTAAGGTTTGAAACTCAGTTATGAATCAATATATTAAAAACAAACAGCTTTCTAAAATGTTCAGACGTATAAAACACTAATAGATACATGATTTTATGTAAGTAAAATCATAAAATATATCCTAAATCACCAGCAAATACTTGAATAGACAATTTAGATTTATTCTACAGTTTTTATCAATGCCAGTGATACAAGTTATATAATTTTCTGTTAAATATAAGTTCAGGTGTCAATGCTTGCATGGTTAGCAAAAGACATTTCAGAATTAATATTCAAATCACTTATCTGTTCTGAAACATGCTTCAGCAGAAATGGGATCAGCAAGTCAGATAGCAAATGTAGAAAAGAGCTATATATAAATAGAATGCCAAATAGTTGTTGTTGCCACCTTCTGGTAGAATAATCTAATGGTTATTTGTCGAATAATATAGCTAAAAAAATTAGTATTTTTGCAAGTGTACTTATTCTTTAAAGCCTATATATTTAAATAAAAGACCAGGAAGAATATTTTGCTAAATGACTATAAATCTAGTTATCTGCCTAAGCAAGTTTTGATTAAACCCACATTTATAGCTTGCATCATTTAATTATTGCTCAAAGAACTATCAGTGCAAATGTATGTCTTCACAGATCTAACATGATCTGGAATTGGTTTGTAAAAGTCAATCTAGCTCTCAGCCTCAATCAAAACACTTTTGCTCTATAATCTGTTTCAATTTGCTCTTTGTTGCAGAGGTGATGTTGGAGATTTGCTTGTAACATCTGTAACTGGGCATAATGACAAGGACACAAAAAATTAACCAATCCAAATAAATTTAAATAATCATATACCACCAGAATCATATTTCAGCAAGATGGTATTCCCATAGCAGCATCAATCCTTTATTTTTCATGATTAATTTCAGCTTTTCACAAATCATTAAAATGATAACTGGGACAACTGAAGTAAAATACAAATGGACCTCCCCCCCGAAAGGGTAAGTGGATGCAAGTATCATTTTGTAGTACATACCATGCAGCTTCTCTGAAAACAGAAATAGTAGCAAATTTAAAATTAATGCCTTAAATCTACCCCACAGTACAGAATATTAGCTGCTTAAAAAGTTTTACTTCTTGCAATCTATCAAAATCATTGGCATAAACCAAGAGCATGTATACAAGTACATGCTCTTATATAAGGAGTAAGTAACTCTTGCAGCTCACAAACTGATCAGTGCTACAGTGTACAGAGACGAGGTAGCAACCCACCATCTCAATCCACTGTAAATTAGTAATACAGTTCTATATTCTTTAATGAAGAGGGGCATGGATATAACAGAAGGGTCCCATCGTTTCCAACGTCTGCCAATAAAATTGTTTACGCAATCGTAAGCCTCTGGCTCATCATTTCAATACATCTTATTACACATAAGCTAAGCTGTTTGCTTGGTCCAAGAATGAATTGTTAATGAGGAAGACATTAAGACAACAAATATAAGGAGTCTGACTCCACAGATTATGCAAAACAAGTTTACTTTTGCTTTAGTAAGTCAAGTACTTAATACATGGCAGGTACATTTTAGGTAAGAGTGATCTGCCTCTCTTTTGTATCTAAATGTTGTAAGGATTCCCAATATATTTAAAAATATGGGATATTCACTCTTCATTGATTATCTAGTCGCCAAATACAGCGCTAACAGTCGTCAGGAAAGAACTGAAGAAAGCACATGTAAGATTGTTTTGTGAAAAGTATAAAAGTTATTATTTTTGTAAGTGCTTACACTTACATTACAAATGACTTTCTCATCTCCAAACGAAGCTAAAAAACAAAAACAAAAACGCAGTAGCACACACTCACCTTCCAAAGAAAACATGCAAACAATGGCTGGTGAAAATTCTGCATAAAATTCTGCACTGCCTGCAAGTATATCTCCTTCAAAGACTAAGTATTCCTGTGCATTGACTGATTTTATAAGGAAACCATGACAAACACTTGTCCTCTTTGCATCTAGGTTCCTTAAGAACTTGAAATAGTTAATCTATGTAAAATTTTAAACTTATTTCTAGAAGTACAAACAGAAATCAATAAAATGCTAGGAGACAGCATTAACAGAAATATTAAGTTCTACCCTGTGCCATACATTTTAAAAAATTAGATGAACAACCTTGGAGTTTATTAATACACATCTCTTAAAGTTTTTATTTCTGAAAGCAGCTCTTATGAAAACCAAAAGCAGTTCCTGAGTAACTGCAGTAAACAGTGTCTTTGTGTGTGTGTGTTTGCCACTTAGCTTTTCTGATTTGGTTCCTTTAAACTCCTTTGTTTTCAAGTTTAACCTCTGTTCTTCCCAAAAGGTGCAAGCTCAGTTAGCATCATTTTAAAGAGTCCTTGTGATGCTGACATCCCCTGCAATTTCTGTAAGATCTACACACAGTTAGTAGTTGTGGTTCCTACAGCTATTGCAAATTTGTCCCCTGTTGGAAACACTGTGGTCTTCACGTTTTTTTCAACATACGTCGGGACTGCCATGTATGGAATTTATTGTAAGCTGTTTGGAGCATCTCTTCTATGTGATTTACCAGCTGGAAAAAAAGAAACTTTATTGCAAAAAGAAATGCTGCTTCTATGAAACAATGTGCCACAATGAATAAACAACATTAAGAAATATATAAAGGTAGAATTGAAGACTTTTCTCCACCAACCTATGATTTTACTATTTTAGCCATTTTAAAGACATATATTTTCACTGACTAACAATTGCATATAAGTGAAGACACTTCTTAAAATAGTAGGAAAGGACACCATATTTATTTTCAATTTATATCAAACATCTCTCTCTTGAGAGACAATGGATAGATCATAATTGCCTCCAAAGAATCTACAGAAAACTACCAAATAAGTGGATACCAGTTCTCTAAATTACAATAGATTTTACAAATGAAAGATAATTATCTTATATCAAATTATAATTACAGAAATGTTCCTATGACACTATAGTGAGTATTCAGAAACATTTATTCAATTAAAAGCTTCTGAACCTATAAAGTCTCACTAATTTAACTATTTTATTTTCTAATAACCAATAAGATTGGCTGATTTATTTATGAACAAAGCCATTTACAAACTTATGCATTTTAAGGAGGATAAAAGAAAAGAATGGCTTTTTCTTACATTTGTGCTTAAATACTGCTTTCGAATTTTTTCTTGGAATGGGCAGAGTTTTGTAACTTGAAATCTTTCCAAATTACTCTGCATTTTTACAACCTGAAAGGAGATAGAAAATATTAACCACATGGTCTCTCTGGCTTAAATCACACAATTCCTTCAAAAATAAGATCTATGAATTTGAACAGATACATTTTAGTAAGTATCATGGGTATCCAATCAAACAAAAACTGTGTGTTGTTGTGTGCACAAAACAAAAATGTTATGGTCTGAAAGTTCCAGGTTGGTAGATGAGTTGTGGTTCAGCCAACTCAAAGCCTGGAAATCTTGGTGGTTCCATGTTTGGGCTGAGCCAAATCTGGAGATCTCTTATAATAGGGAATAGGGGAAGGCTGGCTCACCCTGTTCCCTTCTCTCTTCCCTGCCTGGTCTAAGTGCGCAATGCTACTTGAGCTTCCTGCTCTTCCGTTCTCATGTCTGCTTCCCCACCTTGCATGCTCAGTCAGTTTCCTCATCCCGTTTCCCCACACTTTTATTTCTCTAACATCCCTTTCAATTGCTGTGTCTTTCACTGATCTTTGTTTTTCCTGCTCACCCTAGAACACGGCTGATTGCTTCAGGTCCATGTTGGGATGAAACATAACCCATGCATGTAATGTTTTGCCATACTTAATATTGCATTTGACCTACATTGTCTACACAGTCCAGACTTTGTGCCCAATTAAGATATAATAACTTCTATATGTTGTACTCCAATTTTAAAATCTTGTAAGCAAGCAACAGCAAAGCAAGTAGAAAATGTGACCAAAAAGCTAGAAAAGTAGTATTAAATTTATCCCAATACAAAGTTTTACTTCAGAGCAAACAGTCATATATATCAATGCCCATGTGCCCTATAATATTTTAATATAATCATTATAAGGAGCATCTTTGCTTTTAATTAATTACTCCCACTATAAAACATTTAATGCAGATTCTTCTTACTTTTTCTTCCAGGAATGGTGTATTAACAGGAAAACAGGACCAGAAGTGTCGTAGTAACTCTCCCACTGCAACATATAAGTGCTTCAGTTCAGACTGAACATCATTTGGCAACATCTCTACAATTAACATAAAGAAAGAAAGTACATAGTCATAAAAGGTCTCTCATATGTAGTAACAAGATCTCAAAAAGTTTAGCTCTCAGGCCAAGAGTGCCATTTAAGATCTTCCTTTCACAGACACTGAGATTCTTTCAGGTCACAAAAAGCTTGATTCAGCAAATGGTTTCCAATGGAAGAAAGGGAAAGTTACTCTCAAATCTGCTGTTCAGGATACATAGCAAGAATTGCAAGACAAAGGAAGGACTTGGCAAAAAGCACCACCATATCCATCAGTTAGAGGGGAACTTTCCCTGTGCAGAAAGAAGTGCTGGATTTAAGTCCATATTGTGTACATCTTGACTAGACGATACTCCATATTAAGAGAAACTAGTCATGGGATAGCTCTGAAATCATTTTGGATGTTTATTTATTTATTAGATTTATATTGCTGCCTATTCGCCCATGGCGACTCAAGGCGGCTTATGCTGAAGTAAGTGTGGAAGATTATATAATAAGGAATGCTTGAAAATTTGAATTTGCTCTCAGTGCTGCAGATTAGAAACTGGAAGGATAGCAAATTGTTTTAAAGTCTGTCAGCATGTAGACTAATGTTAAGACTGTGTAACGATGCATTTTAATTCTCACTTTACTCTTTCCAACCCAAGAAAATATTTAAAGATACTACATTAGCAATTTTGGTATTTTATTCTTCACTCTTAAGAGTGGAGCTACTTTTAAGAAGTTGGAAACAAATTTCAGAAGTGCTGTTCTGCATGTTTTCTCAACCTTGCTTGAAGAGACTGATTTATCAACTGTACTGACATGACCATCTGAGTTGATTTTGCAAACTGATTAGTCACAAATAAGCCAAGACACCAAGTTCTTACGATTTATGGCTTGCTGTGTTCCACCCTGCATAAGTGCTCCTCCAGGTGACAGGGCTGTGATAGTACTACTGGCAGCACCACTTGAGAGAACCTGGAAGGATAGTTAAAAGATTTTTTTTCCCAGTTAAAAAGGTTGACAATGGAGCTTGAATCTTAAGGACCTAGATATAATAGCTATTATACCACTAAAGTAACAGAATTTTTTGTACCTACATATGCTAGAGTTAGAATAAGCCAAGATTCTAGAGTTAGAATCTCTCTTAATTATTGCCAAGTTATTTTTCAATATAATCAATTAAAACATAAGGCACAGCTAAAATCCATCAAATTAAAGGCAAAAGTTAATCAGTCTGATATCAGAACCTAGCCTGGTGCCTTAACCACTAGGTTAAGACAGCTTTCTGTAGTGAAATGTAAGACTGTTATCAATAAAATATGTGCACTAATGGTGAGTAAATAAGTAAAAATAGATAATACATGTAACTATAGAAATCTCAACCATAATAGTTCCTCTAGTCTGCAAGCCAAGTACCCCATACTTGCTGAAAATAATTTTGAAACCATTCCACATTTCCTCCAGTCATGTATATAAATAAGAAGCTTCAAGCAATACCCTATCTGCCAAAAAATAGGGCACTGAAGAATACCCTAAGGATACTAGATACTTCATTTTGAGTGCTTTTCTTTTAAAAGCAGGAACATTTATCCTACCTGAGTTAATTTGGGTACATAGCCTTCCATTTCTTCTCTAATACTACACAAAGAATTAATAATATCATGGCTTGTTGCATATTGCTGTGACTGAATTGGTGTTGGACCATGGTAATACCTGTTGAAAAGAAAAGAGCTTATAATTCAATTTCTGAGAATAAAAACTTAATTTTCAATTTTTTCAGATTATTTTAAAGTTTAGTACCCTAAAAATTGGACAGATGATTCAGAACACCTTGACAATTTTCTTTGAGATGCTCAAAAACACCAATAAACACAACAAATTTTGCAAATAATATTTTGCTACAAATAATATAACAATGAACACAACATACCTATCTGATTTTTTTAGATTTAGTGCAATAGTTTTAATGCTGTTGTTGTGTTCTAAATCTTCATATTCAATAGATTCTTGCAGCTTTGCCTACAAGAGATGACATAATCAGGGCTCTGTAAAACCTAGCATAAGAAACAAGATTTGCATTATTAAAATAGATAAATCTATATAACATTCTTACCTTTTTTACTGGTGGCTGGAAGATATCTGAATCCCTCGAGTTTCCATCCATACTGTTGGTCTCATTATAGTGATCATTTTGTGCTTCTCTGAAAACAAAGTATTTACAATTGCTTTGTCTCTGAATACGTGACATGTATAAGTACCGTATTTTTCGGAGTATAAGACGCACTCCCATCTCCCAAAAGTGGGTGGAAATGTCTGTGCGTCTTATACACCGAATGTTGCCGATGCCCCGCTCACCCACTGGCCCCCACCCTTCGGCCATTTTTGGCCTCCGCATGTTACATTTTCAGCCTCCACAACCTCCATTTTAGACCTGTTCCAGGCTGCGGGGATCACCATAGCACATTGTCGCCAATGGCTGCCTCCGCGTTTTAGACCTCTGCACGCTCCGTTTCAGACTCGTTCCAGGCTGCCAGGATTGCCACAGCACATCGCTGCCTCTGTACGCCCTGTTTCTGGCCTCTGCGCATTGCGTTTTCAGCTGGTTCCAGTGGTGGGGATGCCTGTGGGCGATTGCTGCCACCTGGAAACGGCCAAAAATGCAATGTGCGGAGCCTAAAAACGTGACGCGTGGAGGTGGTAATGTACTGTGGCGATCCCAGCAGCCTGGAATGAGTCTAAAACAGAGTGTGTGGAGGCCTAAAACATTACACGCAGAAGCTAAAAACATGACGTGTGGAGGTGATGGGCTGCAATGATCCCCGCAACCTGGAACAGCTGATTGGCGGTATTCTGGGAGGCCAAACCAACCGCCAATCAGCTGCTTGTGCTGAATCAGGCTGCAATAATGTGCTGAAGTTGACCAGGGTGTTTGCTGCAAGGACGCTAGCCAGATGAATACCAATGGATGCTGGTAGGCAGAGACAGATTTTTTTTTCTTGTTTTCCTCCCCAAAACCTAATCTGCACAATGAATGAATAAAACACATTCATTTCTGCATAAAAGCAGAAAACACCTCTAAATTTATACTTGGAAAATCTGGGAAAGTGAAGGATTTGTTTTGTTCTAGTAAGAACTTTTCAAGTGTCATGGGATACAATTCCAGAATATTCACTGACCCTGGGAAGAAGGTAGTGCATAAGTATCTGTCTTATACATACTTAACTTGTACATTTGCTACAATTCTGTCCCTAGCAAAACGTCAAATGAAAATACCAAGAAATCCAGACCTAATTAATACTTGTCTAACAGCATGTGACATACTTATCTTAGATATGATTAAGCGGATTTAGATCTACTTAGTGCCTGGATCAGCAAATGCCTGGTCTGATTCGAATTACATGAAGCAAAGAAAGACGGGATTACGTATGTAATACTCTTTGTTTATATAGCCCGTAAATCATCAGGAATAATTTGATTGCAATGGGGTAAAAGTGTTATAAATATTTTCTGAGATATTTCCTAAATGATAGAATTCATATATGGAAGAATATTTATTGGAGAAAGATGATGCAGTTACACAATCCTCCAACTGCAAATTGAAATGCTTAGATAAGCTTAGATAAAATCATTTTAATTAAAATATTATTTTAGTTATATTAGGAACATTGTAGTAATTATACAGCAGGTTTCGAAAAGGGATGTCTTACACGTTTAATCAATTTTGCTCATTCCTTTCCTAGCACAGGAATCATCCTTCTGTTTGTGCTTTCAAATTTGCTCTGGAGAATGTCCCTAATCTTCCTTATTTGAGGGGTATATATTTGAGAAGTGTTTGGAGAAGAATCAATCAACAGTGATTTTCAAATGATAATTTAAGGTGTGAGCTGTTTTTCCCCAATTATATCATAATAAGTATGCCACAGCTTAAAATTACATTATTGCGTCATTGCTGCAGGTTTCATGACAATACAAAGGCAGAAAATTCCCAGCCTCTGAGTTCTCATATCTAGATTTGTTCTGTGTTGAGACTTACGGTTTTCTGAGCCCAGCTGCAAGGACCATGGCACTATGATGATTAAAGCGTTTTATAATAGCTGCGTTGCTACTTTCCTTTATTGATTTTGTAGAATTGGATGTGGAGGGTGCCAAGGACACACCGTAACCCTGCCACAAAGAAATAACCAAACCCTAAGACATGTTGACTCATGATGGATGAAGAACTAATTAAAATATGGGCTGTACCAAAGAATACTTGACTTTTCATAGGAATTCATTTTTTCTGCCTTTGAACAAAAATCAAGCTGAAACAATTTAAGTCTTAACAATGTCAGTAGCACTATGTAAAAGGATGATTATGAAAAGAAATCCAGTTCTAAGGTTCCTATCCACCATACCTTTTCTATTTGCAATTAAGCCAAGTTTCCTTAAGTGATATATTATGTTATTATTATTATTATTATTATTATTATTATTATTAAAAATCGCTCATGGGAAATGTTTTTCTGAAGCTATCAAAAACTGCTTTTAAACTAGCAAGAGTCATTTAGATTTTACAATAAAGTTAATGAGAAATGTGAATATCAGTTCTTATAAAAATGAAACATAAGCCAATTTGTTTCACTTACACCGATGCATAACATTTTCTTTAGATCAGCAGCATGTTACCAATTTAACTAATCAGGAGCTTCTAACAACCAGTATCTTTTAAAGATCCATGCTTGAATAAGACGTGCCATGCATGTTCAGATAAAAATGTAGCATATGTTGGAAAAGCCCACAGGATTTTACTGCAAATTCTCCAATAAGCTACTGAGAAGTGAGGGAATATCCCGACCAAATATAAATATTATTTGCATCTATTTTTGAGAATCCAAATTGATAAGGAAGGCTATCATTATAAAAGAAGAAAAATATATTTGTCAAGGTTAAATAATTATGAATCTTTTAAAGTATCCTTTCTGCTCACCCTCTTTATAGAATTTATATTATATTTTCAAATCTCCTCTACTTACTTCATCCAATGATTTATCTTCCAAGGCAGTTAAATCTAATAAAGGATTTTTCACTCCTTGACAGACCATTGCTTTTAACCCTGTAAAAAAATGAACCAAATTTAAGTTGGGTCAGATATATAAGGATAAACTATTCCAAAGCCCTAAGAAGCACAGGACATTCCAAGATATCTTTTCACCATCTAGCTTAATATTGTCAGGAAATATTATTCTGTCATAGTATTAATATTCCATGAATAATTTAGTATTAGTCATGGAATATTATTTAATAATGATTTATGATATTATAATATAGTTAACATTAAATACTGAGGAGAATCCACTGGTGTATTACTGTGTGGTGGAAATGGTTCTGTTCATGGCAACACAGTGATTTTTCCTCATGCCTGCATCCCAGCTCTCACATGAAACAATCAATTGTGAATAACCAAGAATAGAAGAAGAAAATTCTAATATTCTCCACCCAGACCTGTGAGAGTGGAAGCAGCAATATGCTATTCTCGCCATAACATACTATAGTCCATGCACACTGGACCAGTGTCTTTTGTAGAGAAGTCTAGTAATTAGGCTAGAAACCAAGACATTGTGAGTTCTAATCCCATTTTAACCATAACAGCTAGCTGGGTGACTTTGGGCCAATCGCTCTCTTGAGTCCAACCTACCTCTCAGGTTGTTGTGGGAAACTAACAGCAGGAAGAGACATTAGGTATGTTTAATTTAATTTAATTTAAATTTAATTTATTTAGATTTCTAGACCGCCCCTCTCCCTTACGGGACTCGGGGCGGTTTACAGCGAGTTTAAAAAACAT
>JANHFK010003536.1:0-16518 GCA_036250565.1 Sibynophis collaris | reverse complement strand
AGGCTGCGAAATGACGTGGGTCTAGCCGGTGGGCGGGGTTAGGAGGAGGAGGAGGCGGTCTTGGGCGGGAGGAAAGAAAGAGAGAGAGAGAGAGAGAGAGAGAGAGAGAGAACTCGCGCTGTCACGCGCCGGGGTTTCTACCTAGAGGCGGGGCTGTGGAGCGGTAGAGAGCTTCGAGTTGCGGCGGTGGCGGCTGCATCTCTACGGGCTTCAGCGGTTATCCCTTAACGCTCCGGGTGCCTGGTGTCTTTTTCTGTAGCGAAGAGCGTTTTAAAAGGAAACGACGACTTGGTCTTAAATTGTGGTGAGTCCTTTTTGAAGTCCGGACTGCCCCTTTCAAAGGCTCTTCTGCTCGGACCCGGTGTAAATCTGTAGACTGTCACCGACAGGTATTGGGTGGTGGTGGGGGGGTGTTAAATGTTCGTAGCTGAAGCCCTTTCTCGCTCACTTGATGTTTGCTTTGTATGAATCTTCTCGCCAAAGCGCTGTCTCCCGCGTAACGGGGGGAAATAAAAAGACGATTGGGATCCCCCCTAAGACCCGCTTTTAATTTTCTCCCATTCTTCTTCTTGCATCTTGCTCGTTGGAGTGCGGGGCTCTCTTGATTTTGCACCAAAGGAGATATTGGAAATAACAGAGCCGCGTCTTCGATTCACAAGGGATTGTCAGATCTACGTAGCTCTCTGCACGAATGTATCGGATTTATGTGAACCGCCCCGAGTCCTTCTAGGAAAGGGGCGGTATAGAAATTAAATTAAATTAAATTAAATTAAATTATCTCGGGCTGCCCATGCTGAGAAAGAGCCCCCTTCCCCGCCCCCCCCAAAGGGAAATCGATTAGGCAGAGTTACTTAAATTACAGGGGCGTTCTTATATATAGAGAGAGAGAGACACACACACACCATAAAGCCACGGTAATTTTGGGTAAAAATAAAAAAAAATCCAAAACGGGTTTCTGATACTTTTGTGTGAATTGTGTTTGATTCATCTAATGATAACACTTCATAAGGTTAAATGATCATCTGTTCTGGAACGGTGGGGCAAGAAAGGCCGGGGAAGCAGAGTAAGGTGTCGCTTCGTTCGACACAACGGCATGGAAGACAAAACGAACGCATAGAAAAAGCATTCTCACGGTATATTAGCCACGATGAAGACAGACTGTGGATTAAGATGAGAGTTTTAATCAGGTTTTGAAACCATGGCTCCTAATATTTACTTCAACCCCTGACTCTGATCATTTCTCGGTAAACGCTGGAGGGTCGGTGATTTAACTTGTACTTTCAGTTCCTGGAAACCTCTCCTCTGCAGTTCCTAAGTCATTCTGCACCTCCTATATATTTTCTTCCTGCTCCTCCACTCAAACTAGTGCCAAGAGAAGAGTTAATTGTGTTCCCTGATTAAGCAACCCTGTGACTAAAGTGCTTTATATAAAAACTAAACAGTTGGGGAAAGATCCACCAAACACTATAAAAAAATGTACCTTGGAAACAGACTGAAGAGAAAAGTAGTCTGATGGATGCTTCATGTGTAAATCTCTCGTATGTAGGGTAGGGATTTATATGAATACCAATAGTCCGTGGCTTACAACCACAATTGAGCCCAACATGTTGCTAAGCAAGGCAGTTAAGTGGCTTTTGCCCCATTTTATGATCTTTTTTTGTCATAGTTAAGCCCATCACTGCAGTTAAGTAAATCTTGTGGTAGTTAAACAAATCTGGCTCTTCCCCCATTGATTTTGGCTTGTTGGAAGCCAGCTGGGAAGGTTACAAATAGTGATCACATGACCCCAGGACAATGCAACAATTATAAATATATGTCAGTTGCCAAGCGCTCAAATTTTGGTCAGATGATTATGGAGATGCTGGGGTGGTTTTATGTGAAAACTAGTCATGTCACTTTTTTCAGTGCCATAACTTTAAACAGTCATTAAATGAATTATTGACTACCTGTAATCTCTCCATATAATTTGCTAAAAGTACCAATGTGATATACTAACTAGAGTCAGAAAATAAAATACACAATGGCACAAGGAAAATAGGAATTCAAGAGGCAACTGGTCTTCCCATAATCTGACAAGTTTATATCATCTTCCTGAAGAAGTTGATTAATTCCGGTTTAGTACAATGAGTAAGTTTAACAGCTTGTTTTAAAAGATAGGCTTTATCTTAACTCACTACATTACAGTAAATTACTGTGGTTTATGGAGCAAAATATAGGTTAGCACTGATGAACTAGGTTAAAAATATAACTGCCATGTTGGGCATTTTACACTTTGAGTATCAACATTGTAAATTTGGAAGCCAAATTAACAATATGAAATTGTATTTCACATTTGCCCTTACAGGAGAAATAGAAAAATGAAGCTATAACATTTTGCGAGAGGCCATTGTCATGGCAGCGATACCTGAATCTTATAGCCATGTGTTGGCAGAGTTTGAATGTCTTAGTCCCCTGCTTTCTGCTCTCAGGCTGGATTCCAGTCGTCTGAAGGTGTGTTTGAATCACAGCTATTTTTCTATTTTTCTCCCTTTTTGATTCTGGTTGACATCCCATATATTAGTAGCATGTAATACATTATAGAGCAACATTTATAGTTGCTGGTTGCTGTAGGTAATCATACTACTTAGTGTGCAACTGAAACAGTTTTGGACAAATAATAGTAAAAAGCAAAAAATAAAATAACAATGGAATTAAAGAATTGCAAACTGCCTGAGGAACTTAAAGGGTAATATTTTGCTCAGAATAAATGTTGCTTCCTGTTTCAGCTTTGTACTTGATTAATGGCCAGCCAAAATATTTTGAATGTTAGTTTCACTTTTTATTAGGAATTATCAAAACGAATGCCCTCTATCATTGATTTGTGCATTTTCATTTAGCTCTTCTTTCAACTTTTCAGCTAGACCTATCAGCAAAGAATGATTTGGCAATTCTTGTAAGACTGCTATAATTTTGTAAGTTAAATCCTGGCTACACTATAAATAATAATTCTCCACAGGTTTTTCCCTCAGTGCATCTTGGGTTTAGAAATATGATAAACATCAAAATTGGTTACAGATGGCCCTCAACATAATAGGCTGTTGGGTGCCCAATGTGTAAGACTCTTGTATATAGTTATTCTAAACCACAGGTAGGGATTTTTATGAATGCAAGTAGTCCTTGATTTACGACCACAATTGAGGCCAAAATTACCATTCCATTGCTAAGTAGGGAAGTTTTTAAGTGCCTTTTGCCCCATTTTATGACTGTTTTGCCACAGTTGTTAAATGAATCACTGCAGTTGTTAAGTGAATCATGCACTCGTTAAGTAAATCTGACTTCCCTCATTGACTGCTTGTTATAAGCTGGTTGGGAAGGTTACAAATGGTGATCACATGACCCTAGGACAGTACAACTGTCATTAATCCATACCAGTTGCCAGGCACCCAAATTTTGATCTTGTGACAATGGGGATGCTGCAACAGTCGTATGTAAAATGATCATCTCACCTTTTTCAGTTCCATTGTGACTTTAAATGGTTACTAAACAAATGGTTGTAAATTAAGGACTACCTGTACTTAAATTAAGACAATTTCAGTCCATTGTTTCTGACCCTTGTTTATTTTAACCCTGCATGTTCAACAAATCTTTTTAAAGTTTGGAAGACACAATAGTTTATTTCATGTTAGCTCGTTTGTCTGCAGTAGATTTACAATCACAAACACTATCTTTATTAATCTAAAATGAAAGCAGAAGTATCTGAAATTCTGCAGGTAGTGAACTTTGCACAATACAAAGTTTTTTTTAACCAAGGGTTATTTTTAACATTAAAACATAATAGGTAGTGTTTGTGAACTGGACTACTATACCCTCTTTTTTGATCAAGGGCAGCATATAGTCACTGTGGTATGTATCAGGATACACCTGGTGAGAAGAAAAAGGAAGGAAATGTTTCAAAGTAATGTGGCTCTCTGCCCAGAGGGAGATATTTTTTGTCTTCAAACTCTCTCCATTTTTTATGTTGGTTATCTCCGTATCCTAGCTCTTCTATTTTACCCAGTCTATTACAGTGTTTTTAAATGTTAACTTATCAAAAAAATGTCAGATACATGAATGGGAAAGGGAGCCACACAAAAAGCCTCAAGGAGCTACTAGTTTATAGGCAATGTGTTCTATGCTAAACAGCTATTGAGAAGACTTGTGGGTTCTAGAATTCAAAATTAACATGGTAGAAGCAAATATTTGATCTTCTGTGCCTGTTTCTTGGAAGTTAAATTATGTGAATCAGACATAAAGTGAGGCCTTTTAATAACAACTTTCCTTTTTTTCCCCTTAAGTGTACATGTATAGGAATTTCTCGAAAATGGTTAGCACTAGGCAGTTCAGGTGGAGGCCTAAATCTCATCCAGAAAGATTGTTGGAAACAGAGGCTTTTCCTCACTCATAAGGTAAGACTGAATTAAATTTGCAGCAACCTTAGCGTAAGAATGGGTTGTAATGGGCAGGAACTGGAAAGGATGATTCAGAAAAACAACAATGAAAGAAAACAAAATTTATTTTAGAGACCTAATACAGTAGTCATTGCTTAATTACTTATTGCTCAACAACTATTCCTATTATGAAGAAATACCCCTCTTCCAAATTACCTATGATTGATCCTTGAAGTTATAACTGCTGGGGCCCCCTCCCCCAATATCACATTTCACATGTGTGGTAACCAGCTCACATTTACAATACTGCATATTTAGTTTAGTGGTGGGTTCCACTTACCTTTGCTACTGGTTCGCAATCGGAGTGCATGGCGCTTCTGCACATATGCAGAGCGTCCATGATGACATCTGGGTGGGTGAGTGGAGCCTCTCACAGCCGCTACTACCGGTTCTCAAGATCCGGATCAAACCGGTAGAAACCCACCACTGATTTGGTTGCAATTTACTATGGTCATGTGACTACTATTTATGCTGTTATTGCTAGTTTTCAGCAAAAAAGAAGAAGTCTATTTGGGAGAACAGATTTGCTACCAGTATTACTTCTTCATTGATACTCTATTTGTAAAGCTCATGTCTGAGTTTTTTGAAGGTTAAGAGGTTGGAAAAATCCATTTAAAATCTAAGAATGTAAGAATACAAATAAGTAATACCAACCGTTATGATTGAAGTAGATAATTTTAAAAATGTATGTGATGTGGGGAGTCAGACATTGTGGAACAATATGTTACATATGATAAGTCTGATCATTTTATGTCTTTGTAGGAAGGTGCAATTTCCTGTGTTGCCTTTTGTTTACATGATGAGGATTATGTTGCTGTCGCTACCAGGTAACGACATATTAATTGAATGATTTATGTACTGTCCATCATGACATTTTGGCAAGGGAAGATTTATTTCAGTGATGCAGGCAAGATGTTCATATATGTGTTGAGAAAAATGAAAGTGAAATGAATGTTAAAATTAGAAATGTCCAATCTTTTTTCCAGGCTGCTCATCCATTTAACTAATACTCTTTTCACTTAATAGTATTTTAAGAACTTCAGATGCTCCACTGTCCTACCACTCATTTGTGTGCGTGGCATGAAGAATAAATATGTACACTATCAGCTTGTCTTGGTATCCAGAAACATTGGATGCTGTGATCAGTTCTGACTTGCAAAATATCATAAGTGGAATATTATGTTCTCTTCACCTTTTATACAAATAAGGGGAAAGAGAAGGATGAAATACTTAAATTCAGGTGTCAAACCATGGTTTGTCAGAATAAGACTAATATTATTTGTCCTTCAGAGTATTCTGTCTGCGAATAACATTGTTTGCTTACGGCATTTTTTTGGGTAAGGGCTAACTTTCAGCTGGCAGTGGAAGTGTTTGAAATGACTTCATTTTACAATTAACATTTGACCTCAATTGTATCTCTTAATATCTATTGGATTTGATATTATAATGAATGTAATATAATGAATGAATGGCAGCTTAGAAATAATAAACTTTATTTTTACAGTCAAGGCCTTGTTGTTGTATGGGAATTAAATCAAGAGCGTCGTGGGAAGCCAGAGAGGATTTATATCTCTTCTGAGCACAAAGGCAGAAAAGTAACAGCTCTTTGTTGGGATACTAATGCACTCCGTGTTTTTGTTGGTGATCATGTGGGGAAAGTGTCCGTGATCAAGATTAATTCCTCCAAACAAGGAAAGGTATATTTTCTTACTGAATTTTGAACATAAGAGCTAAGCATTAGCCAGTCTTAACGAACATTAGCAAGTCTTAACAGTTCAGTATTTCTGATTTCCAAGGTGCCAAGGTTAATGAGTTAATTTGTTTGATGGATCTCCCCTTTATTCTTCTCAGTTTCAAACCCAGGTCCGATGATAACTGCCAGGGTGAAATAGGTTGCTTCCATGATGAGCAAAGAAGGTCGTTTGTGAGTTGCGATATAATAGGAAACTCTGGCTCCTGGTAGACCTTTTGTTCCAAAACCATTGGAGCCAAATTTGACAGTTTGGATTTAAAAAACACATACATATACATTTTGGGTTATTGTGGCATCCTTGTGGAGGATCCATTTGTATTCTGAATTGGATAAATTGGATAATGTCAAAGGATGATGCAGATTTCAATTCAAAGAAGAGGCTATCCTGGACTCATACCCCTTTTTCCCCCCAGTTCGTATTCATATTTAGAAAAATGTTTTCACTAATCCTTAGATATTAATGATGTGCAGTTCCAGACATTTCAAGTGTATCTAAAAAAGATTAATTATATGTAAGTTTTCTTTTGCTTTGGTTTTCTTGAACAATTTAAGTAATTTGATTTTGAAACTCCTGTTCTCTATGAATGGATTACTCAGGCATGAAAAACATGAGTGCATTTTCATTTTTTCCCTATAGGCTGCTACTGCATTTGTGATGTTTCCCATTCATATTATAACCACGGTTGATTCTCGTGTGGTTCAGCTTGATTATCTGGATGGCAGATTGCTTATCTCTTCTCTTACACGCTCTTACTTATGTGACACGGAGAGGTAATTAAAATATAATTAATTACTCTCTGTAAATTTGATGCCATGCAGGTAATCTGCAAGGCACCTTTGAAAATAATACTTTGCACTTAGAAATAAGGGCATATATTTTTGTCACGCATCTGAAGGTAACATCAAATTATATGTGTTAGCTCAAGGATCTCAACCTCGGATTGTCATGCGTTCTATGGGAGGACTAGTTAATTAGCCTGAAAGCTACAACGTGAAAGTCTTGCATACATTGAGGTAATAGTTGTAACTGTATTGAAAATAAGGAATATCATAATAAGCTATAAAATATAAATTAAATACTTCAAATTGCAGAACGGAACTGTAACATAGATAGTTTATTGTGGTTACTTAGTTGGCAGCAATTTTTAATTAACTAGAACACATGATATAAATCTGCTTCTACTTTTCTTCTTGCTGAGCAGAGATCTTCCTTCATTTATTCCCTCTCTCTTTGTCAGGGAGAATCCTACCTCCCTCCACTGAGAGATTTTGTTTGCTTGCTTTCCTGTTTTTTGTTCACATTCTCAGTTTGGGTGGCTAGATTCAGCCTTTCTTCTTCTTAGTTACTCTATCTTACTCTTTCTCCAGTCTCGCAGCTCATCTCCCCTGGCCAAATCTCATCTCTCTGCTGCCCTGTCAAGAGACTGGTGCCATTCCAGAAGTGGCACCTATGGCAGATCATGTGAAAAACCATTTTACATGCCGCCAAACACCTAGCAATTGTGGCTGGTTTACCATTCCTAGAAAATTTAAAAACAATAGTACAAAAAAAAAACAGCACAAGAAAGAACAATAAACAACAATAAAATAAATCCAGAAGAGAGCTGAAAGGAAGAAAGACAAATTGCACATTTGTCTGGGCAATGAATGAGATGTTTAAGGGCCTTTCAAGTGCTAGCAAGCTGTTTGTATTGGGGTGGGGTGGGTAAAACTCCATTCTGGAGGGCAGGTGCTGCTACAGAAAAAACAGTTGTTCTGACATCTGAATGGGTGGCATTGCTTAATTGATGGAACCCAGAGCGTGCCAACCATGTCAAGATCAAACATGATACTATTGGAGACAAATAGGCCCTCAGGTAAATAGGCCTTGTGCTATGTAGGGCTTTATAAGTAGTGACCAATATCTTGATTTGCTCCTGGAAAGAAATAGTTTCTCCCCATCCAAACTTTGAGTGTAGCTGTGGGTGGACTACTCTGCATCTGGGAGTTTATCATCTTTGGTCTTGGATGGTGTTTCATTACTCCAGATAGACGTGGTGGTAATTTGGGGTTCGTCCTGGAACCATGACTTGGAGAGCCTTTGTTCAGTTTCATATTGTGTGCTTGTTATGCCCTTTTTCTGGATTGGAAGGCTCTCAGCTCCATCATGCATGCCCTGATACAATAGTTTGGGCTATTGTAAGGTGCTCCACATGGGGCTACCTGTTCGTTCCTGCTCCACCCCTCCTCCAAGGGTTGAAGTCTTTATTGGGGCTTCGTCAACTCCAAGTAGTATTTCCCTGAATTCACCTCCATACAGGAACTAGTGCAAAATCCAATGAGTCCAATTCTCCTGCCTGAGAATACAGAGCAAGTGCATAAAATCCACTCACCAGGCTCAGAGTCCAAAGACAAATCCACGGTCTAAGTACAAATCACCAAAATCCATGTTCAAAGTCGAAGAAGCAAGTCCATAGTCTGAAAAGCAGTGTCCAAGTCTAGAAGTGTCAAGGTTTAAGTCCATGACAAGAATCATGATGGCTGAAGGAACACATGGCAAAAAACTGATAAGTTGCTCCCAGTGATGCTTTGCTCCACCTTCTGGGCTAAATAGCCACTGACCGGTGCAAGTTATCAGGAGGGGCGATTCTGCCACCTCACGAATAACCCTGCTGATTTCTATTGTGCCTGCCTCCTCTCAGCCCTGCACATTTGCTGATCAGGTGAAGAAGGCAAACCTCATTCCTGCTGGCCAGCTGCAGCTGTGCACCTTCTTCCCCCTGCTCTTCCTGCAGCTGCACCTCTCCTTTTCCTCTGTTCATTCAGTCGCCCTTCCGTTGACCTCCTCATTGAACCTGGCCTCTCCACTCCTCGCTCGGAGCCCTCGGCAACTTCCCGCCCCACCCCCCTCCAAAGTCCCTGGAACCAACTCATCTGAGCCATCACGCTACCCTTGAAAAGTATTTGGAAACTTCAACTGGTGTAAGGATGTCTTTGGGCAAGCAATCTTGGACACCCAACGTATAGCACACATGTAATGGGTATAATAGTTTGCTTCTGAGTCCACGTCAAAGTATTGGTTATGACCTTTAAAACCCTATGTGGCATGGGGCCAAGCTATCTACAGAACTGTCTTCATCCTATTATATCATCCTGCCCCACCCAGTCAGGTAGAGAAGGTATGTTGTGGACCCCGTTAGCTAAAGAATTCCAATGGGTGGCATCCAGGAAGAGGGCCTTCTGTGCCATTGCCCCCACCTTTTGGAACATTTATGTCTCCAGAAGTGACAGAAGTGAGGTGGGTCCCCACTGTTCTCGCCTTCCAGAAAAGTGTGAAAACATGGTTCTGCAGCCTTGCTTGGGGGACACAGAAGGGGCTGTGGGGCTGATTAGCACCCTGAAAGCTTTCTCTTTTTAATTAATTTTTAACATTGATTTTTAATTATCCTTGCCTCTTTTTAAATTTTGACTTTTATACTGTTTTTATTTTTCAATATTTTATTGTACACTGCCCTGGGACTCTCTTGTGCGGGAGATAGGTGTTTCAAAGTTAGACAGGCAGACAGACAGATAATTCCAGTTAGTGGGCTACCCCTTTTGTTTGTAGCCATCTCTAATGGGGATCATTGTTTTAATACTAGAACCTTTCCTTCATTATATTAATTAGTTAGCAGCTTTCCATCAATGTTTGCAAATCTACAAAGGAGGAGCTGCAGTACTCCTCGACTTACAACCATTCATTTAGTGACTGTTCTAAGTTACAATGGCATTGAGAAAAGTAACTTATGACCATTTTTCACACTTACAACTGTTGCAGCATCTCCATGGTCATGTCATCAAGAGTTGGACGCTTAGTGACTGGTATTTATTTATGACAGTTACAGTGTCCTAGGGTCATGTGATCACCTTTTGCGACCTTCTGACAAGCAAAGCAGGGATTCACTTAACAACTGTGGCAAGAAAGGTCATGAAATAGGGCAAAACCACTGTCTTGCTTAGAAAAAGAAATTTGGAGCTCATTTGTGGTTGTAAGTTGAGGATTAGCTTTTTTACTTTAAAAGCATAGTTGAAATCGAAAATTTGCTCTTTACAGTATTTCTAGAATACCGTCTAGTAGTTTAGATAGCTAATCTCACAACCTTCTGATTTCTTTATGTTCAGTTGTAATATTCAAGAGTGTTAAAGCCTGTACATTTTATAACCTCATAAAGTATGCTGATTAGATATGCTGATTATTTCCAAGAGTATCAGACAATTTACAAGGCTTTCTATTTATTTTACTCTGTCCTCACACTGCGCAATCCAAGATAAAGTTTCATAAATAATTTGCTTTAGAGATTGTGCTCCAAAAGAGGTAAATATAATACAATTTAAGACTCACGTAAGCTCTGACTGCCTCATCCTTCACATTCCCCAGAAGTCAAGCCGAGATAGCACAGACAAGTTCTGATATTGTTCCTGCAAGTTCTTCAATTTTCAGGAGTGGCTTTTGATACTATAGAAAAATGAAGGTCAGGGAAGGAGACAGGAAAACCTTGTTAACCTTTCATTCTTCTGCTGTTGGGTGTAATTCCTTGTATTTTTCATAAGATAAAAAAATAACTTCTACTATATATACCTTAAAATATGGAGACGTGAATGCTTTTAAATCTTTGGGTTTTTTAAAACACTGTCCAGTAAGTTTTCTTCTAAATTCTCATCGTTTTTTTGTTAAATAGGGAAAAGTTTTGGAAGATTGGAAATAAGGAAAGAGATGGTGAATACGGAGCTTGTTTTTTTCCTGTTGGAAAGAGTGGGGCCAATCAACAGTCATTGATATATTGTGCACGGCCTGGTTCACGGATATGGGAAGTGAACTTTGAAGGGGAAGTGTTGAGTACACATCAGTTCAAACAGTTGTTGTCATCACCACCTCTTCCTGTAATTACTATCAGGTATTGATTCTAATGCAGCCATGGGATTGTAGGCTTGAAATCTAGTGGGGTGTGTGCCAGGCTTGATTAATACTTGGAAAGGATTTCATCAGCGTTCCAACATGTAAGTTAAAGTGAGATGCTGAAACAAAAACCTAAAGTTATCAGTGCAAATTCTGTCTTACTTTGATGTAGTCATTCCAGTGACATATATACAAGATCATGAAGATTATGTAAAGGTGCCTTCAAAGTGATGCCAATTTGAATTGCTTCTGAAATTTCTCTGCTGATTCATATAGGAAGAGATCCATAACAAATACCTTTTCAGACTAATACATTTCATTAAAAGGCAGAAGCTTTGGTGAGTATGGCTCATATCAACCATCTGGTGAAGTGAGGTGTAGCTTGCAGAAGGTTACACCTTTTAATAAAACATATTTGAAAAAGTATTGTTGTAGTTCTCTTCCTTCCTTGTGGTATCTGTTCACAGAACCATTTAAGAAAAGTGATATGGACAGGCAGGCAAAGATACACAGTCTGAGCTAGTTTTAGTGATACATCTTTTTATACAAATGATTATACAGAAAATCCTGACAATATCCAATTGTAGAAACATTGCAAGAAATGGATTTATGTTGGGTTGACATAGTGCCAAACTTTCAGATATTTGTCTGAAACTCTCTACGAAGTGTTACTTATAATATTTTTATGGGTAACATTTGTATATAATATTCTTTATATTGTTATAGACAAATGCTTTAAAATAGGAAAAGTATGTTTAGGTGTTTGGGAACATTCTAAAAAATTAGGTAAAGTTTGGAGTAAAGAAAATGAATTGGTTTGTGAAAAGAATTTAAAATAAAGTTATTCAAAACTATAAGCAGTACCAAATCTTCAGCTCATTGTGATTTAACGAATTAATTCTGAAGCATGAAATAAAACTGATGCAATTAGTAGAACTAAACCCTAACATACATAAATGTGCTTTTTTAAAAGGGAGGATCCAGAGTATAATGCTTCCGCATGTTCTCCTCAGTCCTTGGCATTCCCCAAGCTGCTTTATTTAAGGTAAATATAAAGCAACATTTTTATTTTTATAAATTCAGATTTCTTAAATTTTTATTTGATTTATCTCTTGCTTATGTAAGAATTGTATTTATATGTCATTCATCTCCAAATATGTTTTGTATTATTCCCAAAACAGCACTGATGTTAAGAGATAGTGACACTTCACATATTGGTTTAATTCATGGTTTTCCTCCAGTGTTTATCAAATAAAGGAAAATTGGCTGGGTTTGCAAGCATGCAAACTATTAAATTATGCTTTATTTATTGGACTTTATAATCCTATCTGTACAAAATGCAATAAATAAATCCTTTCACACAGCCAAAAGCCAAATAAAATCACCTTGTGGACTTGCAAGATGTATGAACAGAGATAGTAATTGTTTAAAAGTCATACTATTTTCTTATCAGAATCAGGATTTAATGGATTAATGTACTATATAAAGATGATAAGTGCATCATAATAAAGATTTAGAACTACGTTGTCATAGGAGCAATTTCTGTGAATTTTTATGACTCAGAGAAACTTCTGCTCCTTTAATTGCAGTAAAAACATTTCTTGCCTTAACAAGTATGATGAGTGCAGCGTGTTGTTTCTGTGCTGCAATCTTAAACAAGTGGCTTCTCACATTACATTTTTATCATCTATGCTTGTTTATGTGGAAACAATTATTTTTTAATTTATTTAATTTGATTTTCTAATTTATAGAGCCTCATGAGAAAGTGATTCTGGGTTGCCTACAACAATTATTTGAGTTCAGTGGGGGGATTTGCAGATTAGAGGGCAGGTGAGAACAAATCTTGGATAAACCAGCCTTGTGTTTTGAGAGGAAAGTGTCTCTTTCCCTCCACCTGTTTCTAAGGAAGTGAATGCATCTCATCATGCAGTGGGATTGTTCCTCTTTCGAATAGTCAAAAATTAAGAACAGTATCGGTGAAAAAAAACACAAAACATTTTGGCCAAGCACATTTTCTTTACAAGCATTCTGTTTCCTTACAGTGAGCACTGCATAATGACGTGGACAGAAAGAGGCATTTATATTTTCATTCCTCAGAATGTCCAAGTTCTCCTCTGGAGTGAGGTGAAAGGTAAATGTAGAGAAAATTGCTTTTTTGCACTCTTGAAAGAATGCCAATGAAGTTTTAATGTGCCCAAATATCCTCCTAGGAAAAGAGGATGTTAAGCATTTATTGTATTACAAATCACAATTTAATACAACTCTGTTTGTTGTTATGACAGGGAAAAGCAACTCTGTGACCTTTGCAGCCTCTCTCTCAGTCATGTGTTTGTCATTGCAGTCAGTCAGTGTGCATTGTCCTGTGCCTGAGCCATTTTTTCCCTTCCTCTTGATTGCCTAAACACTATATCTTGCTGAACTGCTTTTCTCTTGTGCACAGGAGTCCTTAAAATCTGCTAACCACAAAACATCTTAATTGATTAGAACTCTCACTGGTTCCCAGCTGTTTTCTGAAATTGATGAGACCCTGATCAGTTTTGCACCTTTTTCTTTGCCTGCTAAACAGCTACATTGAGCTGGTAGGCAAACAGGCTTGCAACACATTCCTTTCTATTTGGGATTTGTTGCCTGCTTACTCTCTTTAATCTCTTCCTTTCCAATGAATGTAAATACAGACATCAATTCTTTTCTTACTAATGATCCCAGTCCAAGGTGAGCATTCCATAGGGTGGGGTTTTGTCCTTTTACCTGGTTCCCTCATAGCTCAAATTCTAGGAACCTTCTCCACCGTTTGGGCCCACCCTGATGTTTGGGTTCATATCCTTCTGACGCCGTCAACCAAAGGAAAGCTGAAGTAAAATCATAAGACAGTCGCAGTCACATAATTTTTCACTTAGCGGCTGCTTCGCTTAATGATTGAGTTGCTGATCTTAGTTGTTATCGTTAAAGGAGGACTACTATACCTACCGTATTTTTCGGAGTATAAGACGGACCGGAGTATAAGAGGCACCTTAGTTTTTGGAAAGGAAATAGGAAAAAAAAAATCTGCCTATAAGGCTAGCGTCCTTAGCCTGGTCAGCTTCAGCACATTAGTTTGCTCGCTTATTTTGAGGTTGGGACTAAAAAACAGCTTCTGAAGCCCAGCTAAGCAGGCAAAGCGCGGAAGATTGCTTTGCTCGCAAAAGCACAGCTGATCGTCAGAGAGAGCTCCAGTGACTAAAGCAGGTGAAGCACAGAAGGGATTAGAGAAGGCAGCAGCTGTTCCAGGTAGCCATTTTGGGCACCATGCGTCACGTTTTCAGCCTCCAAATGCATTGCGTTTTTGGGCTATGATCAACGCTGATGTACTTTGGTGATCCCCACAACCTTGGAGGGCTCATAAACAAAGCATTTGGAGGCTGAAAACGCGACGCACGGAGCCCATAAACACAAGCCATTGGCAGTGGCAATCTCTGCAGCCAGGAAGAGGACACTGAGGCCGAAGGGTGGGGGGCCAGTGGTTGGGCGTGGTTACATTCGGAGTATAAGACGCACCCAAATTTTCAGCTTCTTTTAGGAGGGAAAAAAAAGGAGTCTTATACTGCGAAAAATACGATATATTATGTCTTGTAAACCTGCATCCTAACAAATGTATGCAGACCTGTATTGCAGGACTCAAGACTTGGTGATTTGCAGTTCTTATTTGAGCAGAGTAATAGTGATTGACTTATTGCTGATGGTCTTCCCTCCCCGTTTGCTTTCTCTTTTATTTATTTCCTTAAATTATAATTAATTATTGAATTATATAAAGGAGGTCCTCCCTTTAAGGAAAGAAAAAAGTCCAAATTGTGTTTTGAATAACTGAGATAGACTAGATATCTCAATAGAAAATTGTCTGTTTCTGACGCAGAACAGATATGCTATCATCTTGTCCTTCATGTTCCTGTAAACAGAACATTTTAAAGAGAAGAGCACATTTATTCTTAATTACGACGTATGTGCAGCATTTGAAGCTGGTTTTGAACTAAAGTATTGACTAAAGTTGTAATATTTTTCTTTCTAGACATCTATGATATTGCAGTATATAAAAATGAACTCTTCTGCTTACATACCAATGGACAAGTCTCTCATCTCTCCCTTCTGACAATTGAAAAATGTGTGGAACGATTGCTTAGAAGAAGTTTTTGGCCCCTCGCAGCCAAAATGTGCTGCCTTTTCCAGAATTCTATTGTTTTGAGTCGGGTAATAAATGTTTTTATTTAATGTCATTTTTATTCACTGTTCAATATATTCGTTTTATTTCAAGCAATTCTGAAACCTTTTTTTTTAACCATACAAATGTATTGCTATGTTTTTAAAGTTAACTCATCTTAAGGTTTACAGCTGGCATGGTGGCTCAGTGATTAAAGTCACTGAACTTGTCAGCTGGAAAGCTGCCAGCCCAGATTTGATACCCGAGTGGCAAGTGATAGGGTAAACTCCCGTTACTCACTTCAGGTCCTGCCCACCTAGCAGTTTGAAAGCATGCAAATGCAAGTGGATAAATAGGTACCATTTTGGTAAGAAGGTAATAGCATTCTGTGTGCCTACATGAGCGGTAACGAAATGTCTTTGAACAAAGCTGGCTCCTCCGACTAAGAAACACAGGTGAACACCACCCTCTAGAGTCAGACACGACTGGACAGGGGAAACCTTTACCTTTTACCTTTATGGTTTACAGGTTTTTTCCCCTTGTGTCTCCTTCAGACTCTGTAGCACAGGGGTGTTAAACTGGTGACCTGCGGGCCGGCTGCATCACGTGCAGGCCACACCCACTCCGTCTCTGCAAAGACAAAAAACATCGCAATACATCATGTGATGTGATTGAATTTGACACCCGTGCTCTAGGGATTTCAAGATCTTTTTGAACTACCGGTATATGGGATGGGTATTTCCCAGGCATATAGTGGATTATTTTTTAATACTTTGAATTTTCATCATCATAAATTAAGAAGCTTTAAGATTTTGTTTGTTCAATTCGTTATTCAATCTTTCTAATATCAATTTTTAGTAATGAAATTTTATTGTTTCTTTAATGTCTTCAGTATCAGATAAATATCATTTTAATCCCTTTGTTTCCTGTATGTTAACTACCAGTATAATTTTATTAAAAATCTGTAATTTGTACTGGACAAGAACTCATAATCTTCTGGCTTGTCTCTCTTCCAGGAGATTGCAAGTCCTAGTGCTGCCTTAAGCAATAGACTAAACTGACTCTTGGAATTAAATTGAAATTATTAAACTATAATGTAATAATAAACATATTAAATAATTAAGTCATAACTAATAATTTATTAATAATGACTATATAAAAGCAATCTATACATTGGAATAATTTATAATTAATGGATGTGTAATATATTTCC